>JAQIXW010000152.1:0-43778 GCA_034700685.1 Willowsia buskii | reverse complement strand
CCGGAATGCAGAAAAACATTCCGATACATTGGCGGAATGGCCATAGTGAAAAATGGGGCAATGCAACTAAAAACACCTAATAGTTTAATTCCCCTTTGGTTGCAAGTCGGTCTGCCCTGTCTAGAAGCCCGTTAGCTTACAAAACATATGTCCATGAAAAGTACAGTTTAGGTAATGTACACGGTAGAGGAATTAAAACAAGTACCAAAATATTTTAGATAAAGTAGATATGATTACGAAAAATGGGTATTCTAAATTCAGTGCTTTTGATTGGGAAGCAGCATGTTTGTTCAGTAACATGCAGACATGCTGCCGTCAAAGTAGTCAGAATAGGTATCGTATTTATGCACAGGCTTCACAATCTACACTTTCACACCCGATCGCATTTTCATCCTAGCATTGCTTTTTATAGCATTGTGGTAAAGGAAAGACATTCCAAACGAACTTCTGTGGCAGTACGCCACCCTACTTAACAGACTCATGCACACACACTCGATGCACGGTTTCAATAAAGTACACTGCAAGTTGAAGAACAGTTTTCTTTCAAAATCATAAACTTTCTTAAATTTATTCTTTTTTCTTCAAAAAATTCTAAATAGGTTGTAGTTTTTTTCCGTATCCTTAAAAATATACAAACTGAGTTAACGACAAAAATTAAGCTTGATTTTTATTTTTATCGCTTTGTAATCAAACTCTCTGATACAACGCTATTGTTGTATCAGATATTGTATTGCTCATTATTTTAATTTTCAAAAAGTTATTTTTAAATCAAATTTGAATTAAAAGAACGATGCCTCTCAAACGACATATGTGCAACATTTGCGAAAAAAACCTTTTCAATCATACAAATCTTAAATGTTCACATACGAGTTCATACGGATGAGAAGCCCTACAAGTGTGAAGTTTGTCAAAAGGACTTCAAAACTGGTAGCAATTTAAATGTTCACAAAAGTACACACACAGGGGACAGGCTACACGTTTGCCAAATTTGCCAGAAATCTTTCAGCCGATCAGGGAATCTTCAAGGACATCAAACAGTGCACACAGGAAGCAAAACATTTAAATGTAAAATCTGCGAGAAGACCTTTTCCCAGAAGGCTCATTTGACAAGGCACTCCAGAGTTCATACTAGTGAGAGGCCTTATTCATGCGATGCATGTCATGAGTCGTTCGCACAAAACAGCCATTTAAAACGCCATAAAGAGACATCAGAAAACTCCGGCAACGACTTACAAATGCGATGTTTGTGACAAACAATTCAAGGCTGCTCGATGTCGAGCGCACATGTCGTCCCATTCTGATAATAATAAGTGTGAAAAGTGTGGACATCGCTGCAACAGTAAGCACAATCTCAATGTACATCGAAGAACACACACTGGTGAACGACCTTTTAAATGCCATTTATGTAAAATGAGATTTGGCCATGCACTTTCTCGAGACCTGCATCTTCGAGTGCACACGATGGAAAAGCCTGAAAAATGTTCGATTTTCAGCAAACGGTTTTCTAGGATAAGCAATCTGCTCGCTCATAAGCGAAGACACTTTGGTAAGATAAGTATATAAAAACTTTGTACAAACAATTTCTGTTTATGTGCAACAAAAGCCAATTCTTTAATTAATGATTTGATTAGGTAAATCCGAGTGTTTGTTCTGCCTCAAGATGATAAGAGAAGATAGAATGAAATCACATTTGCGCAGCCACACCGGAGAAATATAGCAAAAGATTTCATGCTGGACCAGAATTTTTTGTATATGTTTGTTGCGGATTGAGCACATACTGTTAATTTTTTTGTTCATTAATTTTTTGGTTTTTTAATTTTGGAATTCAAATCTTGTAACCGGTTTTGAAATTATCGCACTTTACCAAACGAAGTAGTTTTGGTAAAGATTCTCAGCTTTTCGTATTTTTTTATTTTGGGCATTGATGTTCTGTAAATAAAGTTTCCTCAAAACTATTTAGTTAAGATGAATAAAACAATGCAGTGCTGTTTTAAAAATTACAATTTTTGTGTATTCCGTTTAGAAGCTAACAAACTAGACTGTATTGAACGACACTGCTTGCGAATAAACGCACTGATATTGATCAGCGACAATCACGAGTAATTATTCCCTATTAGGACTAATCATGTTCGACGACAGAACTCAGATTCGAAAATATGCATCAAAGCGTAATTTGTGTCAAGAGCATTTCAAGCATATTAGCACATTAAATGTTCACATCATGGTACGCATTGCAAATCAAGAACGGTTTACATTGAATTTTATGGTTTTGAAATTTACAGGGACATGTAAATACTCTGAAATATGGAATTTTTTTCGATTTTAAATCCACGCAGCTACAGGAACAAACATGGTTTGGGAACATGCAAGGTGAGACAGGCAATTCAACTAACCGAATCAGAGCTACAATCTCTCTTTTGGGTTGAAATATCACTGGCATTCAACAGTTCTTTAACTTTTTCTAATGAAGTCATTTTTAAACTCAAACGTGAGAGGGGAAACCTGATTCCGTTGGTGAAAGGCCTGCGCAAATAGTAGGATAGTAGGATCCGAAACAATATTTGTTGCTGTAGCCCACACATAAGCCCATTCGGGATTAAGATAAGCGCAATTAGACTTTCAGTGAAAAGTTCTACCTGATGTGATATTTTTCGTTTTTTATTGCGTGTTATTACCTGTGGTGTATCTATTTCAGTTGTGTGTCAAACCGTCATTAATGTCTTCTCGCATAATTTGTTAGAAATGCTTATCTACCAACTAAAAAAGAAACGCAATTAGGAAGATCTTCAGGAAGGTTTCAGAAATATTAGTAGCGATGCTTTACATTTACCATTTTTACATACATATACCTTTAAAAACTCAGTGATCAGTGCGTTTTTGTAAAAAGATTATCTTTGAAAATAGCTAATATAACTTTTAACGAATATCATGTTTTCATATTCAATTACTATAAGGTTATCATATACACTCGAAGTATTTTTCTAAAATGGAAGAGTTCTCGGAAAAACCTTGAATACCTTGTGTAGTAATTCCTTTTCTTTAATGGCTCGGCATAATTCCCATTTTGATGAAGACAAGAAACTATACTGTCCATAATAACTAAATATTGACGAGTGTAGTCGTGTGCATAGGAATTCCTTCGTGTGTGTACAATTGTGTGTAAGATTAGCCGTTCACCCTTCACAATAATAAAAAGTGGCAGTAATTAAAGCAAATAGTCAATAGTCGGAGAAGTAAGCAACAAGTGCGATAATATCTTACTCTGATTCCTCTGATATGCGCGCTATTCAGAGTTCGTTCCTGAACTTGGTTTAATGTGAAGGGAAAAGTAAAGGCAATTTTGTCATTGGGTAGGTCCTTTCAAAATCGTTGCAAAATCACGTAACAATGACGTTAATTACATTGTTGAAACAAGTGATGGAAAAGAATCGTCGTCAGACAGGTCATGTCGAAAGGATGAAAAAATATTATGCAAGAGAGGAACCACCACTTTCCCACACTGCCGACATCGTATCTTCATCCACGACACAATGATAATGCTGATTCGTCACATTCCACTATTCATGATGCAACACCCATGCACCCGTCCCGTTCACTGGTCACCTTACAACCGGTGAATAGTACACCGTCAACAAATTTGCATTTTTTCAACCATCTTAAACATCATCTCACGTAAAACCAACATTCAGTAAACCAACCGCCATGCGCGATGAACATGCACAACTACAACAGCAGCCTGCATACTCTGGTTGACACCACTAAACATGACACTAAGCCCAGCACAACATTTCGCTCCTTTCATTCCAACATCTCACCGTCATACTTTTGTAAACAGCAAATATTCACATATTACGCCTTCTTCGCAGCAAAACACTTTGCTAACTTTCCCTGGTTCAGCATTTAATGATGTTAATCATGACAATGCAACACCTTTTCACCTGAGAAACAACAGCAACTCCTCTGTACGAACACAACATTACATTAACTTGCCTCAGCAAGAAAATGTAATTAATCAAGGGCAAAGCTATGATTCTTTGCAGTCTTCATGCATTCTCACATCCTCATCATGTCGTTATGACAACAACAGAGGGAATACAAAGTCATCGTGTTGTTATGAAACACCATATACAAATAACATGGTTATTTCTCCCAATACATCAAAGAAAGATACGCGGCAAGAATTGTGTCCTGCTTCACAGAAATAATTTGGGAAGGAGCCATCTCAAAAACACAATGCTCAGCCTATCAATGGACAGCCATTATCGTTTTACGTGCATGAAGATCATGATGACAGCCCAAATAATGCAACAGAAGCGTTGCCTACTCCTTGTTTATCGAAAACACTAAACTGCTCACATTCACTTTCCAGTCATACAGATCTTCAACCATCAACAGGCATACATCATGCATGCAGTAATAAGAAACATGAATTTTCTTCGCATCAACCTCTCCTATTCAATGAACAGCTTGATGGGGCCGTTCAAACTCCACGACAATTAAGGGGGCCTGTTCTCATACATCACGACAACACATCACAAGCCCTACGTAGAAAGCTCACACAACCTACAACTAATGCGGCACCGAATTTACCACAGCTGCCCCACTCCCTACCTCAACCCCGTCTTTATGCACAGCGGCACCCGTCCTTACACATACCCATAATATTCATCCGTCTGAGCTCGCCTTTAGCCAAAACCATCATCTTGTTTCTATACATTTGGTTACGAATAATATTTCATGCGAGAAGAGAAAAACAACAGCTGTTCATCTCAGTTCTTCACTCATGCTACCAATAGAAATATGCTGGGTAAGCAAAAAGTAAGGAAAATGGTCATAAACCTTTTATAACCCCTACCCATTCCTTTGCTTTCCTTTGTGTTCCTTTGCCTCTCTAACTCAAATGCATGGTCCCAGCAATGAACAGGATAACGCGAAGAGGAACAATGAGCTTGCAAAAGGGGCTATTCAACATTCACGTCAAACTTATCATGCCACACCCACCGAACACCGCCATTTCTTTGCAACCGGCTACACAACTCAACATCTCGAACGATCGATGCTCTCAACGGCAACATGCCATTGCAAATCACATACCTTCTGCACGGCCCTTCCGCCTCAGTCTCACCAACAACCAGGCAACAAGTTTTCATGCAACGCTGCCAATACACATGCAGCACCTTCATCTTCTCCTAATTACTCTGCAGCGGACTTCATATCCTCGTCACATATTCTGCTGGTAAAGCTCATAACACCTCAATATAATTTACCACAACAACACCAAAAACAGTAGCTTGCGACTCATTCTCTTCTCGATGGGGCAAATCAAACACCACATAAAGCTACCGTCGACAACACGACGCCTCATACCCCGCTTCTTAGTCACCCACATTCAAGAAACGATGCTACTCGTACCTTCCCGGCTACTAATTTTACCAGCACTCCCAATACACATGATGTGGATACAGCCCAATTTATTAAACAATGGTAATGCGTGGTGCATAATATGAACGGGATCCTCTATATTGCTGGATCCTGCAGTGACGTGATCTGTTTGTTTATTTGCCATCCTGGCAGACTATGTGATGTCTTTCATATACTCCTCCGCGCAAACGTGCGTATAGAAGATAATACCATAAAAGTAATAATAGGTTCCTCTTCTACACCGATATCCGGGTGGATATCGTCCGGACAGGCGTAGTTTGGAAGATGTGGATAAGCAATTTTATTTTATTTGGCTGTTATACTACTTCTTTCTGATAGTTCCAATTACCGTGGTCAGTTCTTAAACTTAAACAAGCTTTCCATGCCAAGCATTCTTTCTATAGTCCCCAACTTTCTTATGCAGATCCTGCAATCAGTTACAAGTGCTTACATTTGTTCGCCCAAACAAGTGTTCTTGTGAAAAGCATTTAACGTTGCATTCAACACAATTCTATACTTTATTTGTCAGTTTAATATCATGATCTTGGCAAATCGTAATTTGCGGTCGATCAAATTTTTATGCTCCACTTAGAATCTACATACATTCTAATATTACAATTGACAATGGTTTACGAATCTGAAGGCTTACGGGCAATATTAATAAACCCCTGTCTCCTGCTCGTAAGAAGTGCCGTGTAATATTACGAGCTTATAATAAAAAATATAATTTTAATACCGTATACGATTTTGATGACACTGACCGGTTGGCAACTGTGGATTATATGCAAGCTGTGGATAGCTTGTTTGTTTCTTCTACATCAATTTAAATTCCGCCAAACGACTGCCAGAACAAAAACACGAGATGCATTCATGTTGAAATCTGAAATATTACTGGCAGTGAAGTCGATGAATATTCAAGTAGTCCCTTAAGGCAAAGACACAAGAAAAAATGCCTTCCATGTCCAGCGAGTGAAAAACAATGAGCGCTTAAACATGTAACGGTGGAATGTGAGCCTCGTAATCATTTTTGGCGGTTGATCAGTTTTCAAGTCTCGGCATCATTTCCTTGACCTCTTAAAAGTTGTTGCGTTCAATTTCTGCAGTTGAATGTTCACTTTTATTGCTGTCTGCTACCTTTTATTTTAACAAACAAATTTTAAGGTAGCTATAAGCCACCTTGATTTATTTATTTATTTATGGCGGGTTTTTATCTCTTGTAAATAAGTGGTTTTATTGTTTTATCTGCTTGATCAAAATGAGAATAGAGAACTACGAGAACAAATAATCTCTTATATATCAATATATCTTATATTATATATCTTATATCTCAAATAATAACTTTGCATGCTGTATAATGTGAATCAGGTTTTTTCCCGATGATGACCAGGTTAGCCACGGAGTAATTCTGTTGTCATCATCTCTCATATCTGGAGTCTTCTTCGTCAACTTTTTTTAAAAATAGTGTGGGTTTCCTACTTCTCCGACGACCCAAATCGTTTGTTTTCTCCTAACGCAAAACAGTGATTCAATCTGATGCGAGGAACCTTTGTAATCTGTGAAAACCTTCCGTTAAGAAATTCTCGCCAATATATCGTGTCTTCAGATGCCAGATAATGGAAATCGAGTTCGGTTTTAACCACTTCATACATCTGCTCGTCCGAGGTAATACGAATACCTCCGACAAGGCTCCTCAATCTAACTAGTCACTTCACGATCGCTGACATGTACATAAGTCACGTGATTAAAAACATCCACATTGAAAACTTAGTTTCCCATATTTTTGAAATTTTTATATCGGCTTCCAGCGCCATCAGTAACGTTATTTAAAATCTGGATGTGCGGATATTGCTCACTGATCTTGCACACTCACTGCAGTAACCTTAACTTTACACGCGTGACAAGGTGACGCATCATGACAAATCGTCGCTTATTACGAAGAAGGTCTTAATAACCTAATTAAACCCACAAAGGAATAAGGAAAAAATTCCTCCTATAACAACTTTCACATTTTCACAATAGTTGTCTGCAATAAAACTATTCACAAAAATATATTAGAGTTTAGGTTCGCGCCTCTACTCAAGAATCCCTTTTACCTTTCCTTTGTCGAAGAGGCACACGAACCATGGCTGACCAAGAATGGGTGTATAGACTGTTTACGTGATAATACCATGATCATAAAGAACTGAGGCATTAAGTTTTGGAAAAGGTCTCGGGAGATTTAAAAAATTGGTTACTGGTTGGCTAGCCCATTTTATGCATTAACAGTTACTCAG
This sequence comes from Willowsia buskii, assembly GCA_034700685.1. Lineage (NCBI taxonomy): Eukaryota > Metazoa > Arthropoda > Collembola > Entomobryomorpha > Entomobryidae > Willowsia > Willowsia buskii. Next base: position 36,084 of record JAQIXW010000152.1, on the reverse strand, counting down.
AGGTACGGGAAAAAATCAATTGAATCGTCCAGTGAAAATAAAATTTCATTGAAGATATAGAAGCTGAAGTGTCTTGATGTCAAGTTTTGATGTTAAAGTTCTTAAGTGAAGTTTTTTATTACATTTGCAACTACTTAAGCAAAGAAACTCGCTTAAGAATTGAGTTTTGCTGTGAACGTTGAATTGTGTACTATCATGAAAATTGAATTGAACCTTTGTATGAAAGTACAGCTTTGAAAGTTTTATCACAAACTTGGAAATACCTATGTTTATGAATAATACAACCTATTATATATATACAATGTTATATATAATGTTAATCTCAAAAGAAAGAAGAGAGTCCCCTCCAACAGACTTAAAAGGTAAATTATTGCTATAAATTATACCCATTTTGCTACATTACAATAATTAGTTGCATTTAACAATGTTTTTAAATGGACGACGTCAAACACTGCTGCAAATAGCTTCTCCACTTTCCCTCCTCTGTTAGTATATTAGGATGATTGCATTTTATATGCATGATATATCACGTAGTTTGACTTTCTCCGTTTTCACTCCGTCACTCGTCCGACGTGTTAAAATGACTGTTAATACTTTGCGGCGGTAAGTGGTAAGTAACTTAGCCATAGTAAGTTCACTGCTATTTGTTCATCCAATTTGTCAATGTGGCGTGAATCAAAGTTTCACTTTCTCCGTTTCCCTCTTCGGTTAGTACATTAAAATGATTGCATTTTTTTGGTTGGTAGCAGTAGCAGTGAGTTGTCTGCAGCAGAAGTTTTGTTGAAGGGGGACAACTTCGTTGGTTTGACTGAGGTTTTTGATGACAACCTTCCTTTGCTTTTTTTCCTTGCCACTGCGATTTCATATCATTCTCCCCTCGCCATTCTCGCTTAAGTGAAAGCAATAAACGATTTTTACGTTTCATGGCGTCTCCTCCTCTAACATTACAGCCCCGTACGCGTGGTAATGTGAGCAACAAAATTCTGCTGTTTTTTCTCAACTTTCTCTCGCTCAAAAAATCTTGTTATAGTCACCACCTTAAATAATTAAAGCATCTCCATTATTATGAAGATTATCAATGTTGCCGTTATATTTTTCCCCTAGGCTCATCATCCAGACGCATACAGTGGTTTGGTCTCTTCTGCTACGAAAAGAATAAGCAAGTCCTCAAGCTGATGGCACGATGGTAATATAATGCAATACGATGCGGTATTATTACGAGTTTTGCAGGAGTTTGAGGAGAGTGATCAAGAGCAGTGCTACTGCATTTGTATGCAAATCAGGGCGCCACGTTGAAAATTTTGCGCCGTTTCTGCAAAAATTGATTTCGACTGCATGTGCGTAAGTGTGCTATACTCTGAAAATGTATGTGTAATGTGTACGCTTAATTATGCTCGTATGAACTTTGCACACGGAGAGTTTAAAAGCGTTTCATGAAATTGTGATCATTTTTGTTGTTGACCAATTTTTCTCCCCCATGGGGTTGAAGGGGTGAAACACCGAAAACCTCCCAAAAGCCTCATATTTTGACGTTTCATGAAATTGTGATTTGTTTTGGTGTTGACCAATTTTTCACCCCATGGGGTTGAAGGGGTGAAATACCGAAAACCTCCCAAAAACCTCATATTTTGACGTTTCATGAAATTGTGATCATTTTTGGTGTTGACCAAGTTTTCAACTCCAGTGGGGTTTTGAAGAGGTGAAATTCTTGAGGGGTTTGGGGACCAGCAATATCTAAAAACCCTATTAAAGAGAAGTCTAAAACCCTACTGGGGAAGCTCTAAAACCCTATTGGGGAAACTCTAAAACCCTATTGGGGAGACTGTAAAACCCTATTGGCGAGTTTCTACCCATAAAACCAAACATTTTCAACGAATTATAACCTTTGTTATTGAATTTTTGAATTCGTTATTTTAAAAAAGTGGTTTCCAACCCCCAATTCTGAGCGAGATGTAAAATAAGCTCCCAGTTCCCTCCCCAACCTTAAAAATTCGATAATTCGACATTAGTCAGCTACAACTACATTACATTATTAGGCATAACGTATCAAAATAGGCTTGTATAAAACATTAAATTTCTAATAATTTGGTAATACAATTCAAAATAATTTATCTATTATGAATATGACTAGCACTACATACACACAAATCAGTGAAATTTTGCTATATTTTGTTGTTAATTATCATCCCAGAAGTGAAGTCAAGAGTTTTGTAAATCGTAATTTGTGTTATCTACTTTTGTTTATATGTGTAAATATTTGGTATTTTTGTTTTGTGATTACAAATTACAATGTGTATTTAAATCACGTCATTCACAGTGCGTAGCTATATTGGAACCCGGCATTCAGGTAAATACACTTGTGCATGATAATAAATACAATATGTTTTATAGTCAGTCAAATAATTACTGGCGACGAACTACATGAGTTAAATGTCGGTGACTAAAGGATGGGGATGAAATGATAAGGGGACAAAATGATGGGGATGAAAAGATTCGGGGACGAAATGAATTGGGGATGAAATGATTGGGATGAAATGATGGGGATCAGGTGCCGGTCACCAATTATAATATATCAAACAGCACTACAATGCTTTACTGATCTTAACTAAACAGTTTTAATAACATTTTATATACACATTATCAAAAACCAAAATAATTCCAATACGAGACACAAAACTTTTATCAAAACGCCGTTCGGTCAAGCATGACAGCCTCAAAACCGAATACAAAATTAAAAACTCAAATTTAAATGAAATCTGACAGATTTATCAAAAAAGCGCGAAGTGCACTCTTCAAACTTCTTTAGCATTTTTGTTCTTTTGCTATACTTCTCCTGTGTGACTGCGCAAATGGGTTTCCATTCTATCTTCCTTTATCATCTTGCGGCAAAACAAACACTCGGATTGTCCTAATCAAATCATGGAATAAAAATTGGCACCCCACCAAAAAAAATATTACGGACGTTGTTTTTATGTACTTTACTTACCAAAATGTGATCGCATGTGAAAGCGCAGACCACTTGTTACAGAAAACCGTTGGTTGCAAATCGAACATTTTTCAGGCTTCTCCCCTGTGTGCACTCGAAGATGTAGGTCTCGAGAAGATGCTTGAGCAAATCCTTTTTACACAAAGGGCATTTGAAAGGTCGTTCACCAGTGTGTGCTCTTCGATGCACTCTGAGATTGCTCTTACTGTTGCAGCGATGCCCACACTCTCTACACTTATTATTATTAGAATGGATCGGCATGTGTGCTTGTAAGGAGGCCGCCGTCTTATACTTTTTGTCGCAAATATCGCATTTGTAGGTCGTTTCCGGAGTTTCTCGATGGGTTTCTTTGTGGCGTTTAAGATGGCTACCGTCTGCAAACGATGCATGACATACATCACATGAATAAGGCCTCTTGCCAGTATGAACTCTGGAGTGCTTTGTCAAATTAGCTTTTTGGGAAAAGGTCTTATCGCAGATTTCACATTTAAATGGTTTAGCGCCGGTGTGCATTAATTGATGTGATTGAAGATGTCCTGATTGGCTGAAAGATTTCCGGCAAATTTGGCAAACGTATGGCTTGTCCCCTTTAAGTTTTCTTTTGTGAACTTTCAAGTTACTGCTCATTTTGAAGCCCTTGTGACAAGCTTCACACTTGTACGGCCTCTCTCATGTATGAACTCGTGTGTGCACATTTAAGCCATCCTTGGTTGAAAACAGTTTATCACAAATATTGCACACATGTCGTTTGGGTGGCATTGTTATTTGGATTAAGTGTAGATTTCAAAATGGAGTTTTGGAAATTAAAATATTGAGTGCCGCAAAAACTCTTAAAAGGAGATTTTAAAGCGGAGTTAAAATAAAAATTAACGCTTGATGATTGTGCCGTAACCCAGTTTCTGTAAATATCGATTTTTTAATGAAAGAAAAAATCCTGCGAACCCTATTCCTGAGTTTTTCGAACAAACACTTTTCTGACCAGTCGTTCACAGTCTGACTTTTATTCAAGTTGCAATGTGTGCATGAGTCTGTTAAGAAGGGTGATGAATCGCTATAACAACAAGTATTGGATTGTTATTCCTTTACCGCAGTCCTATGAAAGGTAGTGTTGGGACGAAAACGATAGTGGTGTAAATTTTAACTTTGCATGGTTAGGATTGTGAAGTTAGTTCATCCCTATTCTGACTTTTCTGACTGCAACATGTTTGCATGCTATCGAACGATTTTTGTTCATAATATTTTCCTTTTTTAGGTACTTCCTTTAATATCTCTACCGTGTGCTTTATTTAAAGTGTAATTTTTCTCTTTTTCTTGTCATGTAAATTTTCCATAGACACATTCACACAAACATCAGTTTTTAATCTAATTTTGTAAGCTAGCATAACTAACATAGGCATAACATAGGTATAAGAATTAACTGAACTCTAGTTGGAACTCTTATGCATAATTTAAATTGTTGCCGAAAGAGTTTTGCTACAGAATTTTTTTATATCCTTATAAAAATATTTTTTCACAGCACTCCTTTAAAAAATCGACGAAACTTCTCTCTTTTTATTTTATCAAGTTTTGGATGGAATAGCGCTCGTCTTAAAAATTTGCAAATGTATCATATCTTTCCAGACATAGCCTAAACCTTCAATTTTAAAATATTTCCAAGAGCTCAAGAATACGCCATAAGAAAATGCCCATTCAAAGTCGAACATATATCGTTAGCGTCAACTTGATAAGCTCCAGTGATCATTTGAAGGAATTTGTAAGAATTGTTCCAGCTTCTTCCCGAATTCACGCTCCAGTTCCGCCCTATTTGATGAAAATCGAAAGCGACTTCTATTGTGAAGAAGACAACCGGAACTGCTTCCCACTCCGGTTCATCCGAAGTGGCTTTGGACTTCTCGAACTCGTTTGTGAAGGGAGACGTTTGACGTGCCCACTCTATTTCCGAACATAACACACTTGAGAAGCCTTTATCTCCGCTCGTGGAAATATTAGGAAGGAGAATTTTAAAATTGAAGGTTTAGGCTATTTCTGACAAAAGGTTTTTTTAAGAATTTTAAAAGGTGTTCTGTAAAAATTATTTTTAGCACGATTCAATGAAATTTTGTAGGAAATTGGTTTTGGCAGCATATCATATCATACATAGGATTAACAAGTTAAGTGCAGTTAATTTTTATGCGCGAATAAATGTTGAATTTTCCGATATCTTCATTAAAAACGGAAATTGGCATAGTAATTAATTATTTTTGGTTGTACCAGTTTGCAGTCTATCCAATCAGAAAAAAATTTAAGGACAACCCTCTCCCTTTTTCACCATCAATAGACATTCTGTCTTTAGAAGTGCATATTATTAATTTCTAAGCGTGCAATTAAGAGTGCTGTCATGATACTCTTTCAATTTATAGAAAGCAGACATATTAACAGAAAATCTGTTCACATTTTTTGAGGATTTAATATAGAAAAATTTGAACTCAACTTTCTTGTTTCTGCAGTAATGGAGAAAAATTTAAAAAAGGCATATATTTGGGCACAGATTACGCGAACAGAATAGACAAGCGATTGTGGCACGCTGAACTGAAGAACAACATTTCTTCATTCCTCCTCACCAAGATTGAAGACCTGTGGAAACCTAACCATTGCAAAAATCATGAGCAAACCCAACCAACTAATACCACTTCTTCCATCAATATTGCAAGATCCTTTATCTAAAAGCCCGTTAGCTTAAAAAATCTTGAAAATTGATATTTGCATGTTTGTGTCTGTGAGAAATTGCAGTCAAAACAAGGTACTCGGTAGTGATATTGAAGTAAGTACCTAAAAATTAGGATGAAATTACATATCAGTATGAGAAATGTGTATTCTAAATTCAATGATTTTGGTTTGGAAGTAGCGTGTTCGTTCGATAGCATGCAGACATGACGCCGTCAAAGTAGTCAGAATAGGTACCGAATTTAGACAATATTCACAATCATAACAATGTTAAGTTAACCTCCATGCCCAATATCATTTTCATCCTAGCACTGCCTTTTTTGGCATTGTGATAAAGGAATAACAATCCAATATATGCTGCTGTAGCAGTAAATACCTCTCGCATTTTAACAGACTCATGCACACAAACTCGATACGCATTTCAACATGGTACACTGCACCTTGAAGAACAGTCCGACTTCACTATACAAACGCAACTAAACAGTTTGTTAAATTGTACGTGTTTATCTTATAAAGACTCTGTATGCAATACTGTTGCAGCACACCTCTCTTTTAAACAGACTCATACACACACGCTCGATGCAAATTTCAATAAAGTACACTGCAACTTTAAGAGCAGACGACATGTGTGCAACATTTGTGATAAAACATTTTCAACCAGGGATGGCCTAAATGTGCACACACGAGTTCATACGGGTGAGAGGCCGTACAAATGTGAAGTTTGTCAACAGAATTTCACACCTAGTAGCATTTTAACACGTCACGCAAGAACACACACAGAGGGTAAACCATTTGTTTGCCAAATTTGCCAAAAATCTTTCAGCCAATCAGTGAATCTTCAAAGACATCAACTGGTTCACACAGGAAGTAAGCCATTTAAATGTGCCGTCTGCGAAAAGACCTTTTCCCGAAAGGATGAGTTGACAGGGCACTCCAGAGTACATACTGGTGAGAGGCTTTATTCATGCGAAGTATGTCAGGCGTCGTTCACTGTCCCATGTAATTTAAATCGCCACAAAGAAACCCATCAGGAAACCCCGGAAACACCTTACAAATGCGACGTTTGACAAACAATTCAGGACTGCTCAGTACCTACGAGCGCACAAGTCGTTACATTCTGATAAATATAAGTGTGGGGAGTGCAGGCATCGTTGCGGCAGTAAAGAGGATCTTCAACTGCATCTAAGAACACACACTGGTGAACGACCTTTCAAATGCCATTTGTGTAAAAAGAGATTTCGCCATGCACCTCACCGAGACGAAAATCTTCGAGTGCACACGATGGAAAAGCCTGAAAAATGTTTAACGAACATTTTTCAGGCTTTTCCCTCGTGTGCGCTCGAAGATGGACGTCTCAATGACATACTTGAGCAAATCTCTTTGCACACAAATGACATTCGAAAGGTCGTTCACCAGTGTGAATTCTTCTATGTCTATAGAGGTCGCTTACACTGCCGCAGCGAAGCCCACATTCTTCACACTTATATTTATCGGAATGGAGCGACAGGTGCACTCGTAGGCACTGAGCTATCTTGAATTGTTTGTCACAAACATCGCATTTGTAAGGCGTTTCCCGATTTTCTCGATGTGTTTCTTTGTGGCGTTTGAGATTGCTACCTTGTGCGAACGACGCATGACACACATTGCATGAGTAAGGCCTCTCACCAGTGTGAACTCTGGAGTGCCCAGTCAAATGAGCCTTTCTGGAAAAGGTCTTCTCGCAGATTTCACATTTAAATTCCTGCGTGCACCACTCGATGTCTTTGAAGATTCACTGATTGGCTGAAAGATTTCTTGCAAATTGGGCAAACGTATGGTCTGTCCCCTGTGTGTGTCCTTTTGTGAAGTGTTAAGGTGCCGATAGTTGCGAAGCCTTTTTGACAGACATCACACTTGTATGGCCTCTCTCCCGTATGAACTCTTGTGTGAACATTTAGGCCTTCCTTGGTTGAAAAGATTTTTTCACAAATGTTACATACATGTCGTTTGGGTGCCATCGTTTTTTAAATTTGGATTAGATTTCAAAATTACTTTTGAAAATTAAAATAATAAGTGCAACAAAAACTTTTAAACAGCTATTTTGCTAGCTAAGTTATGCAATAGAAATTATGCTTGAATATCGCGTCGTAAACCAGTTTCTCTATTTTATTTAAAAAATGGAAAAAAACGGCGAAACCTGTTCCTAAGGTTTTAGAGAAAACACGTAAAATTTTACCATCTGTTTGATTGCATTTGACCAGTGAAGTCTGAGTGTTCTTCAAGTTGGAATGTGTTTTATTGAAATATTTGCGTCAACTGAGTGTGCATGAAGCTGTAAAGATGGAGGTCTAATGCTTTAACAGTCTGGATTAGTTAGTTATTCCCTTACAACAATAAGAAGCAGTGCCAGGATGGAAATGATATTGGGTAAGAATGTGAAGATTGTGAAGCTTGTTCATAAATGCGATACCTATTCCGACTTCTTTGACTGCAACTGTTTGCATGTTAGTGAAGGAACGTGCGACTTCCAAACCAAAAGCATTGAATTTGGAATATACGTTTTTCATACTGATATGTACTTTCATCGTAATTTTTAGGTACTTAGGTCTACAGTATACCATTGTTTTGTTGCGGCCTGGCATAATTACCATTTTGATGATGACAAGCGACCATACCGTCCATAAAATCTAATCATGTTGAGTGTAGTCGTGTCCATAGGCATTCCTGTCTGTGTACAATTAGCCGTTCTCCCTTCACAAAAATAAAGAGTGGCAGTAAATAAAAGAGACAGTCTATAGTCGGACGTACAACCGACAATTCCAGTAATATTTTGCTTTGATTCAGCCTATTTGCAAATTGTGAACATTTTGCCAGTTTTTAAAAAGTTGTAAATTTAAGAAATTGTGAAAATCGCTTTAAGCAGAAGAAAGGAGAGAGGTACAATCATGTCGGATTCGCAAGTGGACCATCTCACTAAATTCCACACTGCGACAAACGTGGTGTTCAGCAACGACGAGGTAATCAAAACAGCAGACATACACCTGCATGCTAAATATTTGACGTCGGATTGTTCTCAATAATTGAATCTTAATTTTTTGTATCTCGTGCAGTTGAGAGAGATTATTCTCGGCTTGGCTCTTGGCCCTCTCAATTACAGTCACATTATCATATTACATGAGAATCAATTCAATTTGGACCTCCTTCCATCTTTGCTGAAACAATTAGTGATTGGCTACCCAGCCCAACCGGAGGAGCTCGAAGAAATGCTGGAAAATGGACTCCCAAATCTTGACTGTCGCTGGAGCTCATGGTACCCAGCTTGCTCTCCGAGGAACTACTCGCTCACATCTTGAACCACTTCAAAAAGAGGATGCAAACTCTGATGATAAAAGGGTTGCGGTACGGTCGAACTTTCATCCATATCACATTTCTCCAGCTGCCAATCCCTGAGAAGCTCAAAACATGAGAAATGAGTTTTTCAAGTGTTCAGCTGGAACGTAAGCCGTCGTCTTTGGAAACTTGTCTGCCAAAATTAAGGAGTTTGCAGCTAACAAATCACTCCTCCCAAATGCTCCAGAAGTGAACCGCCAGTTCCTTGTGTTGCGGCGTAGAGCCGTTTTGCGTACGTTTGGTGGTTTCGTCCGGATCCGTTGTTGGATGTTTCAAGAGAAGATGGATCTGGAGACTATGCGCACTATTCAGAGGTCGTTCCCGAACTTGAAGGGAATCACTGTCGACGTTTCTGTAGAAGGGACGCCTGACGTGGCGTCTTTAATTCCGGAAATGACTCATTTCAAAAGCCTTCATCTTCGACTGGTCGCTTCTCAATTTGAAGATGTTGGTGAGGAATGAGTTGCTAAGTTCCTGACTGGCATACCACTCTAATGGTAGATGTGTTTAAGGCGCATCCAGACTACTGGGGTAAAATGGAAATTAAATCGGGTCCTGCAAAATTCAAAGGTTTTTACACGCAGGCACAACAAATTCTTGATTTCTGACAGCTCTGTCGAAGCAAATATTTAAATAAAATGTTATTTCATTTCAAACATTTATTTATTTCAAAGCTTGAGAAGTTGACGTTGGAAATTGTGAGGATGAATGAGGATGAGGAGGAGCTCAATCTTGACCTGGTATTGAACCTGGTTCTCATGAAAATGACGAATTCAAAAGATGTGCGTCTCATGAATAGATTGAGAGTAAAAAAATTCTTAGCTTGAGAAAATTATACTTCTAACCTTTAAAAAGTTAAATAATTTGCAAACTTATTGGGTGTTTTAAAGGTGTCAGCTGCCAATAGGAAAGAGGGAAAGGAAGTTCCCCGTCGCAAATTGTCAACTAACTGAATTTCTTTCTTGTGATTAAACGTTAATCGTTATGTTATTTTTGCGAGCTCCGTTCTTTCATTCTGTTTCTTCATTCAATTTCATCTCTTTCTTCGTCTACTCAATTTTTAAGAAAGGTTTAACGTGAAACCAAGAAGGATTGTAATTTTTGTGCTATTTATTTGAGCGGCTGTATGCATTGCTTTTTGATTGCAAGACTAATCTAACGTTTATATCATTAAAATGATTTGCCAAAACAATTTTCTTGCTTAAAGCTTTAGTGATCTTTTGTAGGAAAGTGTACAGTAAAGACTCATTATATTTGAATGGTGATTTAAATATTCAAAAGAAGACATTGTGTACCCACGCAAAAATTTCAAATGCTCACTTCTTGCTTTTAAATTTAAAACAAATTTAAAAGGTGAAGATATCTTAGCTCAATATCTAATTATGGCATTTGGTTATTGCTGAACACAAATTCATTTTTTGCTGTCTCGCAAATAGCGATTCTCAAACCAAATCTAGTGAGATCATAACTAATATAAAATTTATTTTAAGCTTTAGCCCGAACGTCACATCGTAATAAGGTAGCATCCAGAATCGCTTTTCACAAAAGGATGTCTGGAAGACATTATAAAATAGTTGAATGTGTACTAATGAACAGAAGGAAAATGCGTGAAAAATGGTGTTATTTTGGTCTCCGTTCCTAAGAAACCAAGCAAAAAACTTCAACTTTGTCAGAAATATGACGAAAACGACGACCTTTAAAAACTTACAATAAGATTGCGAATAATATCATTGTACGTTAAAAAAAATGCGTATATCATTAAGTGCAATGTTTAATTAATATGTTTTTAATTAAATTGCATAACATAAAACAAAGTGAAAGTCAAGAAATGTAATTTTGCATTCAAGTAGCCAGTTACTGTTGTTCCAGCTTAGAAGTAATTGATTTTACGGAGATTGTTCGAAAAATTATCATAAAATTGTGGCCTTTCATACATATTACCTGTAAATCAACTTGAAACTGCTTGTAAGATGTCATAGCCATGGCATAAATATTTTATGCTTATTTTGAGGAAATAAATTGCTTAGACATTTGCTTTGTGTAAACAAAATGGTGGTTAGAACTAAACAGGAAGGGATTATCTGGCCTTAAAAGTTAAATTGCGGGCCTTCCGTATAGATTTCTTGGCCTCGTTTTCCAAATTTTTAAGGGCCAGTTACACCTGGAATTTTGGCACCTCTGGTTGGGTTTTTAGCCTCAAAATAACCTTAAACTTTTTGATAAATTTTCATCAAGCACAAATGTGTCGAGTAATTATGCATAAAATGAAGCATTGGCTAGTAATTATCTTTGTTGCTGATATTGAAAGTATGTTTTTGCAGACTTAACATACATCTGATACAGACAGACAATAGTTATTTGTCAATTGTAATAGGTTAAGTATAACTGACGATGAGGAACATTAGTACATTGTCATTTAGTTTATTTTCATACGTGTGTCGTGTGTTTGGGCATAAATGTCTTCGTTTTATATAATATCAGTAGGTACCAAAAAACATTCGTACAAATAAATGTAAATCAAAGAATTCATGAATTTCTTTTGTATCACTGTGCTCTCTAAAAGCATAAGTATTTTGTGTACGCATTCAGTTTTGTTGCCATTTCATTGATACACAATGAGAAAGTGTACTGAACCAGAGACCTGTGATAATATTAAAGTACCATGATCTGTGCAAACTTATGTTCCAAAATTGGATGACCAATGTAGACAAGAAATGCTGCTATTTTACGCATATTCTGCATGTGGTTAATATTTACCTGTGTGATGAAGCTTGGAAAGATAGTATCTGTAGCTAACTGGATAACATTTTCAATCTCAAAATGACATCCATGATCTCCGCATCATCAACATCTTCAACATTAAAATTGACTCCCTAACGATATGTTTTTCATGTCCAATATCTCTATTGATGGTATTAATTTCTGAGTGTATGCAACTAACACATTGGGCGCTTGCATTTGTGCATTAAAGCTTGAATGATACCATGAAAAAAAGTTTTTTTGGGGCCAGAATACCTATAGAATAGGCCAAGATCCCAACCATAGGGGCCAAAATTCCATGTGTAACTGGCCCTTAAAAATTTGGAAAACGAGGCCAAATAATCCATACGGACGGCCATTAATTTAACTTTCAAGGCCCGAAACCTTTTTCCCGAACTAAACGGGGAAATTTACCAGCGTTTTGATACAAGAGTAAAAGTAGAAGGATTCGGCATTGACTTTGAAATTTCTCAGAATGTCAATATTGAAGAATGTAGATTTTTTTTGAATTATAGAAAGAGATATGTTCTGTTTATACCCGGGGTATTAAGTTTGGTGCCTAAAATTAAGTTTACATTACGCTTTTATGCTCTCTCTTCAAAATCAGTTCTCTCGTCGAACATAATTAGTCTTACTCGCGAATTTTTTCTCGTCATAATCGTTGATCAATATCACTGGGTTAATTCACAGGTGGTTTCGTTGGTATGCACTCTTTTTATTTAGCTCATGATTGAAGTGCAAAGAAACTGTCATATTTCAAGCAGCATCGCATAGTTTTGCTTATCTTGACTAAATTGTTTAAGCACATTTTATTTACAAAACATCAGTACCCAAAATCGAGAAGTAGAAAAACTTTTAACGAAATGTAATTCGCTAGTTAAACTTTGAAAATTTCAAAACCGAATACAAAACATGAAATGGAAGTTTTTAGAAAAATTGGAAGATTTATTATCATCGAGCGAAGTGCACAACAAGGAGCAACTGTAAGCATTGGTAGATCACTAAAATGGCGATTTTCGAAAATTCTGGTGAAATGCATATATTCTGGTAGCATACCCTCTGATAAGTTATTACTACCAGTATGGCTCTCCCACGATGTCACTGGTACACGTGGTGGGCATATACTTCCAGCTTGCCTTTTTTTTGGGACATTTTTTGGTTTTTTGCATATTTTTAATTATTTATTTTTAAACGATCCAACTCTCGCGAACTTAGCGAGCGCCAACTACAACTATTAAATCAAATCGTAGGTATTAATGTATTGAATTGATGTTACATAAGTATAATAAATAATATACAGAGGTACTTACATAAGCATTTGTTTTCCTGACCATTTCTTCATTAATCAGAGGGATATTGTCTGTTTTTTCGTATTTCTTAGTTCGTCAAAACTCATCGAATCCCCAGCTGCCTTAAACGGTACCTACCTCTGTACATCAAGTTGGAGTTTCTTATTTCTTAAAAATAAAATAAACGTCAATTAGGATAAAGGAGATTATTTTTCTTCTGCATACGACTTACGACTTACCGTTTTTCTAAAATTCAGAAATCAATGTATCCAACTGAGCGCATGATGTTTGATCGTCCTCAAGAAAGCCTTTCGCTCTTAAGATATGACTGCTGCTGTTAACGAACTCAAGACTGAGGGAAGATGCTACTTTGGTAAACCACATACTGTTTTGGGTTTCGGTTGGAATAACCTTATGGATGACGTGTTCCCAAGATTCAGAGTCCACTAAATCAGGCACATACTTCGTAGCCCCCCAAATCAGTATTCTCTTATGCAAGTCCGTGCGGTTTGTGTTGTACTTGTCATAATCACTGTGTCTCTACAAGAGAGGATCCATAGCTAATCACGAGTGGTATTAATTTATTCGCTAGTGCAACCGACCGACAGGAGTCATGGAATGTGTTTATGATAAAGATAGTCGACCACTTGCTTGCTGATGATAGAAACTGGGACAACTACTATCTACCACTGCACCACGCATGCATAAACTCGTGGCCCAGCAACTTGTGAAATCGTTTCATCCAATTTAGGAAACGGACTCTTCTCACTTTCAAACATTTTTATGCAGTAGCAAAAATGATATTATTGTGGTAAGGTATGCATATACGTGTTGGCTATGATGCTTTGTAGAGTGTGTGCGTGTGAGATAGATTTTTTGTTCGCTTATTCCATTTCATTTTATCCATAATATCTACGCAATTTTCTTTTATACTCGGTGTACATGCAAGCATGATCCGTGACTATTTATATTGCATTCGGTATGGCTCTTCATGTTATTCAAATAGCAAAGAATCTCTTTAAAAGTGTGGATTAAGCAGACTAAACTAGCCCAGTTGAAGGTTTGCATTTGCCAAGAAGTACAACACAACGTCCTCATCGGAGAATGCAACGAACATTACGGAAGACGGAGCAGTTGAATTTATGAAGTGATTGATAAAAGTAATGGATGAGGGTGAGGTTCAAAAATCCTCGGCTTAAGAAATACGTCTGCCGCAAAATAAAATCATGGTATTCTGATTTGGTGAGTGTAACATGGGATTTTTAATTTCTACATCAAAATTAGACAGCATTATATTATACATTATTCGTTGTTACAGTTTATGAAAATGCGCGAAGCATTTGAAACTTTCGACGTTACGGAGTGTTGGGTGAATGTCTTTCAGTGTTTTTACACTAAGGAGACGGACTCATAAAAAGAAAAAACCTTAGAAGAAAAAATTGACAGAGATGGGGCACTTGTATTCATGGCGGATATGCAAAATGCATTTTGTAAAGCGTAGGCGGACTTGCGACTTAAAAGGTGTGTCATTCGTGAAATGAAATCATCTGATAACTATTATTTAAGTATAACATTTTTTCATTGCTTTAGTATTTGTTATTTCTATTTTACACTGATATTGAACTTGTATATATAAAACGAGTATTAACGAAATCTTATTTTTTATTACAGTACGTTAAAATGGCCACTATTTTTAAAACGAAGCATCACGAGTTACGCGCATTATTTTTTACGAAGACTTTTATTGGCGATGTGTGTTGCGCAGGTTCTGCAATAATCGATGAAAAAAGAGCAATATAAACAGCAAATTTATGCTGTAACTAATCAATAAATTATGGTTTATGAACAATGTTCTCCATGTACATGTACATTTTTAAGACTTGCGTTTATTCAATTGGTTTAAGTTTGAGTAATAGTAAAATCATAGAACGAATCATGTTTTAGTCTCTGTATCTTTATTCCAACTAGTCTTGTGACCAACTAATAATTCATATAAATTTATTTGAAATTTCATATTACAAGTGTCAAGTCACCCACAAATTGCTATGTTAAAGAGGATTTTAAAATTTAACTTATATATACGTAATTTCATCATCTTATTCACTATGCAATTGTATGCAATAACAGTGAGGAGCAAAAAAAGTACATATAACTACAAGTATCTACTTCAAGTGTATTTAAACACGTTAGGGCATGCTATGCTCTGCTATGTTTTCATCATCACTAGATTGTCCACCGTACAGTTTTGCTAGCGTGTAAAATCTAGGTCCGAATGTGAGCAAGAAGTCAAAATTCAAATCTTTATTGTCTGGTCGAGACGCTAAGCAGGATGAGAGATCCGATTGAGTTGTTGTCTCCCTCGTGGCAATAATTTCGAACATCGTCATATGGGAATGAGAGATCGTCAGGACCGTTGTCAATTTTGTAATTATTCCCTGGTATTTCGGCATTCTCTGGACCAGCAATAATGATTTTTTTAAATTGTAGTTATTGTAAGGAAGACATTTGATGACTTGTAATTAATGGAACAGCTTACTAATGTTATCACCATTAAGATTAATACGTGCTTTCATGAGAACCGACAAGTCATATTCGGTTTGGTCTCTTTCGCCACCTACTTCGTCAGCGTAGTGAAGGACGTTATCTCTCACGCAGGCATTGAATTCACATTTCACTTCTTCGTAGCTTCTGTGTTTTCGACAAACCAAAAACGCAATGCCTAACAGGAGTAGTACACAAACAGAAACTATGATCGCATTACTAATTTTGCAATCAATTCCAAGGCCGAAGAGAAAAGTGCCTATGACAGGCATGTTGTCACAAGTCGTAACGGTAATGTTGCAAGCGTGGCTGGGATCCTCAAGGTTATAAAACTGTCGAATTTTAATTATTAGTAGTTTGTTGATTGGACTGTAATTTGACCCGGTTGACACTTGCTCTATTTCTGCGTCAAAAACATCAACAAACGTGTATGGTTGCACTTAAACTTTAGCTTTAATGGAACCAAAAACAACTTACTCAAATCCGTCAGATTTGCATGTGCCTCCGTGAAGACACGATGGAAGCACAAATGTTTTGTCATAGTCCAGCTTACTCTTAACGCTAATTACGCATCCAGTTGTTGTGCCCGTGATGTAAAATGCCTCACCCACGTTCCCATGCGTGATACTGTAAGTGATTTCGAATGCTGCAAAAAATAGGCGCACCGGATCTTTAAAATCTGTTTACATCTGAGTTCTGACAACATTAACCATTTATATTACCGGTATCAATGTCAACGTCTTCACTCAAATAACCATGTCATTAAGATCCGCCTCTTCAGATATCTCGGCTTCGTATTTGTTGAGTTCGTTCGAGTCACCGGTCCTAGAGCATACAAGTATTATAACACACCCTCATACATTTCATGTAAGATAGAAACAATAATTATCACTTATTTTTGTTATGTTTTTTGTCGTGTTGCAAAGCTGAAGGAGCCCCGTCTTTTGCGATAACAGTTATTTGGTAAGTATCCCTCGTCCCACGGTCAAATTCCATTTTTGTGGTGATGTTGATTGGGAAATGTTCTTTGTCTTCTTTTTCAGGGAATATGTAATCTGAATGAGTATAAATATGTTGCTTTCAAAATCATAAAATATCCGTCTGAAACAGTATACAGCCTAGATTCTATGTACTTAGGTTTGCCACCTCATTGTTGGGTGCTGTACCATCTCTGTCAATAGCTCGTATGCCCATTAAAAGAGCCCCCTGGTTCATTTTTAAGCACGACGCCGGATGTTACTTCAGTAAAGTCAGGCTAGTAGTAAAAAAACCGCAAATATTTAGTTTTGTAATTTCATTCATACTTCTTTAATTAATTTTTGTTATTCGTTACTACACCATTCGTCGTTAGCATCCTGAACAAACATCGTTATAATTGTCTCACTGGCAAGATTTTCTGCATTCTAAAACGAAAACCCAAATACATTTTTCGAATCAGCCGGTTTAAATACCTCCAAAATGTATTGGTACCGCTACGTACGGTCGCTCTTTTAATGAGCGTGTACTCTGAAAGTCCAATTTTTTGTCCAATTTGAGCAATGCTGTATTCCCTTCGCTTTCGATTGTAAACATGCCATCCCTATTAGTTGCGTCAGTCTGCCCATTGACGAGCTCAAAAAATACCAAATTCGGATTTGCATTTGCACCAAGGGAATCAATTTTGGTAATTAAACAATTATATAGGTAGCAATTAAATATTACACACTGATATCTTACGCTACTGTTCTGTTCAAAAGTTTAATCACCCTTAATAAAGTTTAAGCTCATTTGAAGAAGTATGCCAATATTGTGCGCATTCCACCGGCCCTCATGCAAAAAATACATTGCATATGCCAAGCGTTTTGTCACCCCTGTCCTCACGCAGGGTGCCAAGGGGCGTATCAAGGAGGTCTATTTGCAAATTTGTGCTAAAATTTGTCGCACGGGCTCCGTTCCTGTCACTATATGAACTATGGAGTCCTTCAATCGTCTCACTGAGATAATATTTTTGCATAAACACTCACACTCTTATTTGTCTCATCATTGGACTACTTAACCAATTCTAATTCCATTCCAATTCTAAAGAACATATTACCTAGCATATTAAAGAACCTTCTTGTTATTTCTTTCCGGATTTCCGTACCTGTGGTACTGTAACAGCTTCCTTATCTCGAATGAACGTTTTGACCAAAGCTTCATAGAAGACTGTTGCGGCGGCATCGTTTCCTCCTTCTGCTTGCGACTTCTGTTGAGGATTCTGGTGATATTGACGTTTTCCTTTCCTTGTCACACTTTCAGAATCGTTATTATGTGGTAAAATTGATTTCCTTTTCTAAACTTTGACTTTCCTGATGTGCTTTGTTGATCCTCTTGAATGGTTTTACGGCTGCGATGATATTTCCTTACTTTTATTGAGGAGTTCGAAGGTTGAGAGACGAAAGTTGAAGGGTTTTTAGATCTGCAGCAGCGTAGTCTATATATACTTCTATAAAAAAACTATTTGCAGACATATTTTTACTCTCTTCAAACATATTGTGCTTACCTTCCCCCATTATTTGTCTTCGTATTCTTCACGCTAACCCCTTCTTTGAAGATCTAACATCTATCTGGTTAGAAGAGCATCAATTTCATCGCGAAAAAAACACGAGTCTCGACATAAGCATTACAACCAGATATTTATGATTTTGTAAGATGACGAGGAATTAAATTTTTGTTGTTAAATTGTTTGCCGTCTCTAATATTTATAGTTTTATCAGTTTTATCTCTTTCATTTCTTTGTAGATATCATCATCGGTTTTGATATTCGTGTAAGCTCGTGTCTTGAATGAAACAAGATACGAAATTATATAGAAATTATAACGCGAAATTGCTTGTATATGTATTGCTTTTGAGTTATTGCTGTTTTCCATAATGAAACGGAATGCACGTGGAATAGATTTCAATTTCAATCTGTTCAAAAGCAGTCAATTCGTTATGTTGCACAGCAGTGATGTAAATACATGCACACCAAATTAAAAGTCTAAAATTAAGATTGTAAGGTGCTTTTTTGTACTCATGTGTGTACCCAGTACCCACTCAAGTAACTATACATTATGTTACGTACCACTACTAATACTCTGCGCTGCTGTATTTCATCTATATTCATGGGGTAATTTCCACTTTTATTAGCTTTCTATCAGAAGGAACTAGTTGCTTTCACGTAATGGCAACTAGATGTGAAAGCCATTTTACATACAAATTTCCTACAAAATTTGCAATGAAGACGTGATTCGAAATATATTTAAGCTTGGTTGAAAAAAATTAGTATGTAGTATGAAGTGTAGCTTAACTTTGCTGTTGGGAAAGAAACAGCGATAGTAATGATGATGATAACGATAAACAAAGAGATGAGTTGATGAGTATGACATGACAGGATATGTTTGTGTTTGCTACTAAGGATAGTTTCACGCTACCCCTTGATGTTATAACAAAGGCATTTAAATTAATGTCGAGCTTTTGTCATTAGTTGTTCGCTGGTCAATTGCTTGGCTGAGGCTCGAGTATTGTGTCTTCTTTTGGCTTTAGGGTTACGTCCGTTTGCTTATATAACTAAGTGTGAATGGTAGTGAGAGGGTGTGGTGTAACTCAGTACGATAGTAAATTTTGCGTTGATTTGACTGTTACAGGCATTTCTAAACTTGTCAGCAGCTGGTAAGTAAATTTGAATCGTAAATATTCTTTTAAATTGGTAATGATCGCCAGTGATAATATGGATTTGTTGTTTCAATTGACAGTGGTTAAAAATGATAACCACCCGTCTCTGCACACAAGCCGGTCAAGATACCGGGGTCGGGACTTCTGTCATGAAAGTTTCGCGCTTAGCAGTGAAGCGAGTTTGTATTTCAAACATTCCGTATGACTCCAGTTGGCGAGATATAAAAGACTTGTTTAAAAACGAAGGTGACATAATATTGGTTAAACACACAATTGTACTCAGCCTACAATAGATTAAATTAATCAATTTAACTTTTGTTTTTCTAGTTGGTCCCGTTGCGTTTGTTGAGCTTTTTAATGATGGGAAGGGCAGTCCACGGGGGTGTGGAATAATTCAATTTGAAAATGCCACTACAGCAAAAAGGGCAATCGAAAAGGTGCATCGTTTTGAATTGGGAGGAAAAAAGATTGCTGCAGCAGAGGTAAACTTTATATTAGACCTTTGAAACAGATTTTTCAAAATTTATCAGATATACAATACAACCATACATGGTTCATAGGATTATGGTGCGGAACCCACCAAAATCGACAATACTACAACTGAAGGTGAGGATGGCCAAGGACCTGGAAAATAAAAAAATACGTTCTGACTAAGCCAAAAATTTCCGGAATCACTCGAAGTGCACGGAGAACTTTCTCCCAAAGTCTTCGTTGGCAATGTAATATAGCAATATTTTATTTTTTCCACCTTCAGTGATTAAATAATTTTCAAAATTATATTTAGGTTGATTACCGAGTGGACGAAAAAAACTAAATGAGGTATTCAGTCTGGCTGGGCGGGTTCTGGAAGTTGACTTAAGCAGAGACCTGAACGGAAGTAGCACAGGCCATGGTGTTATCGAGTTTGAACTCCACTATAAGCTGTTCAGGTGATTTGCCCGTTTTTCAAAGCATATTTTTCAAATTTGTCTTTGTCGCAGTGAGTTTAAATTGTGTACTCATCCTATGTATTAAATAATGTTGCAGCCATGTTCAACAAGCAAAAATTTTACGAGCGTAGGATGTTTGTAAAAAGTGGACCGTCATGCAGATCCTTTGGCCGACTTGGCAAGAAAAATATTACCCGAGGGATTGAAGGGAGTTTGTATGGGGTTGGGTATGAATGGCCAACCATTAAAGGATGTGTCATCAAGTGAGATGATACTGTCTAGCCCTTCCAGCATTACTAGATTGTCTTGTATATGTACAAAATTTCCTCTAGTTCTGGTGAGGGATGCCTTCATTGTCTTCATTCTACCAGCTTCTACTCGAATGTCAAATCTGCTGCAGCTTATTCACTAGGTAAAGCCCTCAATATATCTCCTGCTGTAGGAAAGTTTGGAGATCTTTGAATACATACATGTTTTTTAATCATTCATAATATGAAATGGAGTTAGAAATTTGGCTCATCAGAATCCACTGGGAAGTATTCCGTAATTTGTGGATACCCACCTGGGTTTTCAAAAATGTGCATTGCGTGTAGTCTATATGGGATTGAAGGTGGCCATTGAGGATTCCTTTTTCATAAAAGGTCATCAATAAAGCATGTGATAATTAGATGGCATCTTCATCTTATTCTACAACACTGCATTTAGAAACTCCCGGAAAGTCTTTTCCACCCGGTGCTACGAAGATATCCATTTGTGAACCCGTGTCATATATTTTATTTCAAGAGCTTCGTCCAACGAACTGACTGGCTTCTTTCTATATTATTCTCGATAACTAAAAGCCCGAAATCTCTCAATACCCTGTGCCTGTTTAAAGAGTCTTGATCTTCGGAACAAATTGGCAATGTTCAGATGATGGGGCTCATTCAAGTAATTCAAGATGTAACATTGCGATACTCTGTGCGTTTACATTTCCCATCCACATATGCGTACAGAGAAACGAGCGTATATATGTTCATACGAAAATGTGCGTTGTAGTGCGTGCTGCATACTTTGTATTTTGTCTGATGTTGTAATGATATTGTTTTGACGGTTAAACTAATGTTACCAACCAAGCAAGTGCTATTAGTTGTTAGCGTTAACAGTAACAAACAACAAAAGTACATGAACTGATGCTGAAAACTTTGAGCATAGTATTTTTATGCACCACAACCTATCATAATGACGACTTGAAGTGTAGGTGCCGGCAGCTATATTGCTATTTATGTACTTACACCCATCATTACCATCATCATTAAATTCATATGTATGATTTCGTTGTATTGATTGCTGGAAAACAAAGAGAAACATGATGATCAACACCATTTTTCCCATTGTACCATGAGTTTATTTAACGTGTTTAAGGCCACAAGGGACGGATTGTGCACTAGTGATTAGAATATTATTCTAATGTAGTGAGAATGTCTGAGATCGTCAGAGAAGCATATTGAACAGAAATGCATTCATGGGTATACATCACATCACAGTGTGTGTAAAATCACTGGAGATAGAACCTCAGTAGAAGGAGCCTTCAGAATATAATAAAGATCAAAAAAATTTAACTTTAAACAACGTCAACGACTTTTTTTGAGTTTTATTGTTGAATGCAGTTATGTAAGATACGATTTAACCTGAAGATACAATATCCTAAGTCCACAGTAGTGCAAAGTGTAGTACTGAATGACTGTATCGATTAAACATTTTAAGCACTTTGTTATTACACTGCAGAGCAGATTTGTGGAGTCAGAAAAAAGAGTAAGATGTTGTGAAATGGTGTGGCCCACATCAACATTCATAAAGCAAATACCATGAAAGAATAATAGGGAAAATATGAAGTCTACCACAGTAAACTGTAAGTCAGTCAGTTCAATTTATATTATTATTATACTCAAAAAGAGCTCAAACTTAGTTACATGTTGTGATTCTTTTCCAGAACCAAGTATGTCGGGCTCGGAATCAAACAACCAGTTGCTCTACCGGTGCAACCATTGAAAGAAAATCCAGATATACTTTAAGTCAACTCCAATAATCAGGGGTTTTCCCCAGAGATTCATCACCCTCGGTTACAGGGATTCCCACCACCACCAATGATGCTCCAACCTGTAATGTACCGCTTTGTAGTACAACCGGGAGCGCCGGAATATTCTCATCCTGGAATGCACCAGTTTCTATTTCATGGTCACCAATATCCGGCGAATTTTGATTATGGATGTCTCTCGAACTAACAGACTGATGGCCGGGCCCACCCAAGCCACGCTGACTACGGTTAGCCAGTTCAGAGAATAACACTGGAGCTGCGTGAAGAAGTGCCATGCAATGAACGACTCAACGAGAGCAAAAACAAGTTGCAATTGCTACGGAACACGGCTGCCCCTCCTCTGAACTGAACTGAACAATGTCCGGAACAAGTGGCGAACGAAGTGACAGTTGAGAGTAAAGTAACTCAAGTTGATGAACCTCATGTTGTCAAAAAACATAAGCAGCGTACACGAAAAAGGAAGGTGAAGCTTGTTGAAAACTTTACGTTTGAGGAACTGAAAAGGGAATCTCTGCAAAGATCTGAAATAAAAGAGATGCCTGCAGTCATATTTTGCTGAAATTACGAAAATTTTATCACTTTTTGTAGTTTTCAACAACATTGAGAGAACATTTTGAAACGCATTTCATGAAAAAAATGTCAAATTTCCCAACGTCTTTCCTAGCTTTCCACGATTTCATGTGGTCATATAGCCCGCTATGGATTTTACTCCACCAAAGAATCTTGATAGGACAAAATTCCAGAACAGAAAAATTTTATTACACACTTATCTGCACGAACGAACGACGAACGCTCATTTGTGAAATACGAGAAAAAAGAGTTATGTACTATGCACTAGAGAAAGGTACGGAATGAAACATATTCTCAGGTGAGCAATAACGCATTAAAAAGTAAATAAATTTAT
The DNA here is from genome assembly GCA_034700685.1 of Willowsia buskii. Lineage (NCBI taxonomy): Eukaryota > Metazoa > Arthropoda > Collembola > Entomobryomorpha > Entomobryidae > Willowsia > Willowsia buskii. The sequence goes on along the minus strand of JAQIXW010000152.1, from coordinate 12,857 downwards.
AAAGCATGTGTGCACAAAATAATCCGAATATGAATGTTCTGGACTTGTATTATACATATATAGAAAGTATGGGTATATCGTCACTTCTTAGAAGGTGTTTTGAAAGTAGCAATTGTCGACATCAGCAAACTTACAAACGACAGTATTGGATTGAGCTCTGATCAAGTCATGGAACAACACCTGAAGCAGCTCCTTCTCACAAATAATCAGGGGACGAATCTGCAGCGTCACAAATTGCAAGTTGCTGAACTTCAATCTCAACTTGAGCAGGTGTCCACGAAGATAGAAGAGAAGGAGTGATCGCCACTTCCATGAAGGATGAGATCAAAAATCTGAAGGCGAGGATACAGGAAGTATGGGAATTTCCATCAGGACATCTGCTTCAGGCGGGGAAGGTTATGGCAGATAATGAAGACAGCGACGTTTTTGACTGCACGACCGGCCAAGCCGTCAGTATTCCTCGGAGGAACCACTCACCCTCCACTCAAGTGTATGTAGTATGTATCAACAGCCCTTATCTTCACATAAGTAAACAGTATCTTTTTAAATAGATTACAGTGCCGTGATGATGACAACCACGACATTGCGATAGGAAATGAGCGGTCTCTCACTACCGATTGTTCATAGCAAGATATTTATGTCATTGAAAATTCAAATACGGGAACAGAAGAAGGAATTTTGAAAGAGAAAGGTGTGTATGAAGACCTAGACCATTCAATTTATTCACTCAAATTTTCCAAAAGATGTTGACAATAACAGGCAATTTTTATCGTCGTCAGACGCACAGAGCGACTCTGAACAATCTGTGGTTTCAACTTTTTGGAACTCCAGTGTAGAAGTACTACTCATTGCTACACTTGCCTCCTTGCATTCCAATCTCGAACAGAATTGTTCACTCGTCAAAAACTGCATCATAGTGTTAATAGGAAATTCGAGCCGATCGATTTAGAATTTTCTACAGATCATCAAAAGGATAAGCAGCCTCCATGAGGACTCAAAAAAACTCTTGTAAAACAGAAAAATGAAAGTGTAAAGCTTGCCATAAATCGTATCCATCACTTATTGCACTCAGATATCATATGAGGAGTCCCAATTAATAGATTGTCGATTGTACTTAACTTTGATTTACTGATTTTAACGTAAAATATATGCAAATACTGCACTGATTTATATGTTTAAAGTTTTTTAAAGCTTTTAATTTTAGTTTTATCATAGTTTCCAGTTATACATACTTCATTGGATTTTCAAATTTTATTATTAATGTATGTTGTTAGGAATAGTGTTATTCTATCAGTTTAAATAATATTTATATTAATTATAAGTTTCTAAATATATTTTTTTGTTATCTGTATCATACTTAGTGGTTAGCTAAAAGCTAGCTTATGTAAAGTAGTTGGCATATGACTGCGGCATTTTAATGTACTGTGTAGTTTAATTTGACGCCTTTCAACAGATTGATTTTGATGCATGATTCAATGCAGTAATCCGTTCGCTACAAATTGTTATAGACTAGATTGGACTTAATAATAATAAAACCGATAATAAAAGTGCACAAAGCATTGTATAACAATATGATTATGCCTTTGTTTGTTAATTTCAGGAATTTTGTAGAATTGAGGGAATCCTATGATGTAGAATTATCTTGGCTTTGTAAACTTTAGTTCAGTCTTCAGTCAGTTAACCAGAAACACAGAACAGATTTTGAATACATTTTCAAAACGAGTATGTGATGATCTTGAGTTTTTTTAAAGCTGAGAATGCGATTTACCTCATATATATCGAGTTTGAAAATTGTAATGCAGATTGGTCTCTCGGGCATCATTCGTCTAAAAGAGAGAAGAAGAAGAACCACGCCAGTTCTCTCGAGTCCCATAAAACAATGAAGTGGTGAAGGACCAGCTAAACAGTCAACAAAGGTTGTTAAATATGAAAAGAAATCATCAACGAGGGTATCCTAACTAACACATTGCAGTGGCCTGAGTTTGTGGCATAAATGAAACGGAGCACTCCAAGTATTATTGTACCTTTGAATTAAAGTGGATAAGTTTGAGAACAAGGCTGCTCTTGTAATTTGAACACACACTCACACATAAAAAGGTTCAATTTTCCTCTCCATAGTAAAGTACATATAGCGTGTATGGAAAATCCCCAAAAAAACTCAATGCTTCTACAGTTTTGAAATATAATGGTGAAATTTTATGACGATATGATGGCCATTGACAGTGTATTCACTATTCACGTTTCCGTGGCTTCCAGATTCGAGAGCAATCCAGTAGCATCTTTTTCATGGTTGTCTCGAGTTGGCCTTGTAAACATCCCCATAAACTCATCCCTCATTCAGGCCATGAGTTGAACTACATTGCACCATTTTTGTACCTATCATCGTGTCAATTTTATAATGGGAAGCAAAATATGCCAAGTACCTATATTCGAGTAAATGTCTTGTTGATTTTTCTATATTTTACCCTTTGCATCCGACTTTTACATCTATTTTTTTAATAATTAATACCGACAATATAATTGGCTAATCAGGCTAATCTTAAGTATTATTGCAGTTTTTAGTTTGTTGTTATCTGCACGAGTGAGTACCAAAATGATATGAAGTGGAAAGTTCAATGATGTAATTACAGCTTTCCAATGGGACATACACTTCGCTATTATTGTGACGCTGCTGGCGCATTTTTACTCTAAACGATTAATATTATGTTTTCAAGACAATATTGTATGCTAGAGCTGCAATATTTATTGTTGAAAGATAGATAGTTTCTCTTACACATGAAGATGACTTGACTTGTACACGTACACACTTATTACATTAACACATTTACATTGTTGTAGTATTGGGTATCATATTGTTGAGGATGATATACGGATACACACGTATAAAGAAAATGTAAAAATCATTCCATTGTAGAATCGTGCTCGAATCGAATTCCATCTTGGTAGGAAAGCTAAGTCCCCGTTTTCCATACATGTATTTAATCGATATTAAGTTTAAACACATTATTATTATTAGTGGGCGCATCTGTAATGGGCAGAGGTAGCATGATCGGTTGTGGAGTCGACACAGGAAGACATGATCGTGATGCATCAAGTATGGTTATCAGAGCACCCGCCCAAAATCCGTTTGACCTTCTGCTGAATAATAACTCTTTGAACCGTGCTTCCGAATGCGAACAGTTTCCCAAACTCAAAGGAGCCCATTATGTAAACATGCGGGACTTAATGGCAAAACTTGTCCAGTTCGGACTACTTCCCTCTACTGCAATCCCAACTACCCAAGAAACAAAAGATGCAAAGGAGGCTATACCTATCACCCCTTCTCTGCCGACTGTGAATGTATGTTTTGGTCCTAATTTAAAAGATCCAAGAGATGTTGTCCTAGGCCAGATTTATAATGGAGTTCAATGCTCTCAATGCGCTTTGAAATTTCCACATGATCAAAATCCACGGTATTTTTACATTCCCCAGAACTGTTTTTCTTTTTCGATTTGCAAATGCATTAAGTAATCTATCTTTTTCTTTATACAGTTACAATGACTACCACTTTCGTCAGAACAGACGAGAGAAGGCAAATTCTCGTAAATCTCTGAGCAGAAAATGGTACTACGATTTTTCAGACTGGAAACAGATTGAAAAATTTGAAGATTTGGAAGAGAGAGGTATGAAGTGTCTTCACACAGTGTGCCTATCATTCACCATTCGTCTTTTATAATAACGCTTATATTGCAATATTTATAAATTGTTTGAGCATCCAGATGCTGACGAGGAAAATGAATGCAAGAGTCCGGCTGCAATCAATCCTGATGAATTTACAGTATTAGCTTCACCCCACGAATCACCAACATGCCCACAATGTGGTCAAAGTTTTGAATCATATTTTGACGAGAAGCACGAAGATTGGCGTCTTAAAAATGCTAAAATTGGCGATATTGAAGGGGAGGAAAAGTTGTATCATCCAATTTGCTACGGGGTGTGTAAAATTCTGATTACTCTTCACTCTTTACACAATTGGAATGAAATCATTTCATATATAACTATTTCCTATGCTTCGGATTATTTGAGATCTCTGGTGGCAGAATCGGTCATAGAGGAAGACGAGGGCATCACTCACGTGGCCACTACCGATATATATATATATATATATATATCCAATGAACCATCATTCCCAGGGTTGTTCACGACTTTCGTAATTATTGATGGACACAATCGTATTAACGATCAAAGTTGTATCGTGTGCAGGATCTTCTTTTAATGGGCTAGTTTGGCCACTTAACTTTGTCATTCGCTTACTAGTTCACAATTTCCTAACTTTAGCATTATTGAATTTTAGTTATCACTTTTCATGGAACTATTATCGACTCCATGTGGCTTCAGTATCTACTTTTCCATTGTGTAAGAATTTTTATAGCCAATTAACTCATATCAGAATATAATCAAATTCAGGCAACAACAAAGTACAGAACAAAAGTTTATTGGAAAGCTACGATGAATGTATAACATTTCAGTACAAAATGCGAAACCGGATATAAAGATTCCAACCAGAAACATATAAATACTCCCATTAAATTGTACAAGCTCAATAAATTCGGCTCATCATCATGGTCCAAGGGGTTTCCAGAGATGCCAATTGACTTTTCCCAATGAATACTCTGGAGATCCTGATGAGCCCATTTCGCAATTTGCCCCGCATCCCCAAGCATTTGTATCACTCTGTTGAAAGTAGAAAGTAACAGAACTTTTCTCCATTGCCATGCCCAACGGAACAAAGAGAGCCTTATTTCATCAGTTGTTCTTATTGGACCTTTTCCGTGCAAGATAGTAAAATTTTTATGTGAAATATAGTCACTTTCCAATTTATACAAGCAATCTTTTACAGCATTTATATAGGCATTCTAAAGGATTCATAGGATTCCATTAAAGATGTTCCAGATTCCATTAAAGCACAGGAGTTGTTGAAGTTTCGAAATGCTCGTATAAATTCCCACCTCCCACGATTCCCCAGTCCCGTATAAACCTTTGAACTAATCGGAACGTTGCAATAACAGCTCCTAAAGAAAAACAAATGACAAAACCAAAACTCCATGCGAATGGCCAAAATATTGCTTTCCAAGAAAATGTGTACTTTGGATGACCCAAGTTAAATGTCGCCCAGACATTTTGAAATCCATGAGAAAAACCTACAAGTTCATACCTATGGAGACTCCAGTCCAAGTCGCATTTGCAAGCATTTTTCCACTGTCTCCGCCAGTGGATGGAAATGCCTTTAAAATTTATGTAGAAGAAGGGTTTCCAAAATACGCTTATGCGGACCACTCTTAAATTTCCGCTTTGTTTTTTCTACTCGTTCCAGCTCGATTACAAAAAGATATTTAGTTGGAGTGCTTACTCGAAGAGAATGACCATGACCATACTTGGTCCAATCAGGAAACATTAGATCCAGTGAAATAATTCTGTCTAGTTTTATGGGGTAAAACTTATTAGTACCACAAAACGTGCAAACACTTTGACCAATCACGTTGGTTTTCCCAAGCGAATTTAGTGGTATCACTATTTTGTACTTTATCTTGCGATTGATTTGGGACTTGAAAAAATCAGTTACTGTAATTGAGGGTAACAAAAATATAATAGTCACTTTGTGGTCTGGTTGGTGTGTAATGCAGTAAATGAGTTGTTCCAAGACGCAGGAATGAAACAGTAACTGAGCATTGATATGACTTGCTTGGAGAAATTATGTACGGCGATCCTTTCAAAAAATATAAAGCCAGTGTTAGCGTAGGTGGTGGAAATAATGAGTCGTTTATTTTCCTTAAAATATCACTCTGAATTTGGGCTTCGCGGTTATTTCTGTTAAAGTAGTCAGTTAAGAAAAACATATCACAATTGCTAAAGTGTTCAACGACACTTGCATTTAGTATTTCTATTAATTTGCAATAATACGGACGAATTTTGGAGTCTCGGTTCCCGCTTTTTTAATCCATGCTAGTACTGTTCAAGAAATCTTATCTTTCCAGACTTTGTAAGACCTTGTAAGCAAATTTTTAAATGGCATGGTATAAATTCTAGATGGCGCATCACGCATTGAATTTTGGCTGTTGTTTATGCAATGACGTAACATTTCCTGTTTATTATGGATTTAAAAAACAGGTCATCTTTAGGTATTTTTGTCATAAATTTTAATTATGAATAAGGAATTGAAAACCGGACGGTCTTGCTCGCATCATGCTTTGAGCCTTTCATGACATGTTAACACGGACAAAATAGGACCAATAGATGAAGATTAAGATTCTAATTAAATTTGTTTACGAGCTATGGCCACCAAAAACCAAAAACATGTATTCGAAGTGAATATGAACTTTATCGCGTTTGGATTCAATAAAGAACTTTTCATGATAATTTGCAGCAAATTAATTTTTTATTGACAAATTTATTTCAAAAGTCTCCATACGACGAGGACTGCTTTCTTTTTTGACAAAAGATGCAATTAACAAGTTCTCCCAGCATCACAAATGTTGCAGAAATATTTCATAAAGTGACATAAATTACTCTACCTCGTCGTTATCTCCTTCGGTTGGATTTTGGATGCTCCCATTGTTATTTGTCATCTTTTGCAATTAAATTTTCTCTTTATTCAGTTCATTCAAGTCGTCCATGGTCCATTTGATAGACTGGCCAGAATCCATTAGCATTTCCAGGTATCTTTTCAAAATTGGGCAAAGTATAGAATTCCTTTGGTGAACAAACAACGTTTTATCATCTGTCGTAGATTCCTGTATGCAATGTAGTCACGCAAAATTATCTAAAGCAATTTACAACCTCTTTCAGAGCACTCAACTGCTGAAAAACTTTCCTTAGCACAGGATTACTGGACGAGTCAAAATGATTGTACAAAGCTCCACCCGATAAGTCAAAGCCAAATTTGTAATGATAACTGGGATCTATCAGTTTTTTGAAACTTTTTGGCTGTGTTTGGAAAATAGGAAACGCTAAAAGTTCCACTATCTTTGCAACATACAGCGTATTTATGATGGGCATGCAGAAGCCACAGTGACAGAATGATTCTCAAGTGAGTTGAGTGTGGGTAAGGAATTTCCTTTCCCAGAAGGCTACAAACTACTTGAAGCACTGAATTATCATTCTGCCTTGGGGATTATCAAAAAAGAAATGAGTATGAAATTCCAAAGCTCAATTTGAAATGACCACATAATCGCTTACCCGAGTAAGACCTCCTCGGTTGGCCAACAATAAATGTTACCCGAATGTATGCAAAAGCCATTGCAAAGGTTACCAGTTTGTATCGTGGTGGGCTACAAGTAGTGGAAACTCCAACATCTGCTCTTCCACTCAATATGTCGCCAAAATCTCCGTTCCAGCTTCCGATGGTTGAGGTTTACCCGTATCACACCCATATCACCCGAGTTTAAAATGTATTCGAAGATGCCTCGTCTACAAAACCAGGCTTTGTCAGTTTTGTTCACTTTCAATCAGTACAAATTTCCATTTACTGTGAATTCTGGAAATAGTTTTGCCGCTGAAGGGCTGTGCCCTTCCAAATATTCCACTGAGTTCAAGGATAGTTGATAGTACATTTGACAATGAGAGTTTTGTTTGGTTGTGCAAAAGGGAGAATTATAAAAACAATAAATTGCTCGTTATCGAATTTCATCGATCGAGATCACAATTTTGTGAGAATCGAGGACGGCATGCAATTTGCAAAGTTAAAGGCAAATGCAGAAAGGATACATGCACAGAGGAGGATTCTAGAGTAGATGGCTTCTGGCTCACGTACACTATCATCTCTTACCTACCTTATTTGCCTTCGTCGCCGACTTTTTTGCAGAACATCCTCAGTTTCGCCACTTGATATTGGTTTTGGGTTTACTTTTGTATCTTTTCAACAGTTGATTGAAGCTTGAGGTGGATGATTCTGTGACTTCTTCCGGCATTACGGTTGTCGTCTTCTTTTTTAATATTTCATGTTCATGCATCAGCATTTCCAATTAGGAGCAGGAGCATTTCTACAGGAGCAACTTTGTTGGTATCTTCTGATCCTTCATCATCCTCGCCATTCATGTTAGGTGTATTGTATGCTGAATTTAAATAAGAATTTTTTTCTTGGACAGGAGTACGAGGGGTTTTAGTTGTGCTCTGGGTTGTTATTGTTATTTAGAAAGGCTGGCCACATGGATCGGAAGAAGGTAAATATTTGATGAAATTCTATGAGTTAAAGTTTATCGCTGTCTACTCGTTTAGTCAGCATTAGTGGTACAAACTCTTTGCATGCCGCCTGTCAAGTTACAGGAAAATTAATTTCTTCAATAGCTATATACAATAACATGATATAATCATGTTACCTGACCGAGTTTTCGTTTACAACTACGAGAAAACTTTTAGTTGTCGCAGTATACCCCTAGTCTTAGTAACATGCAACAAACAACATACTGTAGAGCTTCCTCCCGTCACCAGAGATAAAGAATAATCTACGCTAATAACCCTTCGGCCCTGGTATTCCAGAAAAATCGTAACTAGTCCGTTCTATGAGAGGAGGCTTTGAAATTCTCTCCCCTTTACAACTGCTGGTTTTGTTGTTGAAAAAAAAGAATGCACTTGGTATACATAAAGAAAAGAGGAGCAATATATTACTTACAAATCATCATCATCATCATCATCAGGAGTATCAGTTTTCATTTCTCCGTCATCATATCACATTTCAATTTTTTGTGAGAATAAAAAATTCAGTAAAAAATTTATTCTGGTTTTGAGAATTAGTTTTTGTTATCAACTATAGCAGGGGTTGAAAATGGTGTTCATTTCGAGTTTGCTTGGATCACTTGATGATATTCGACTTGTCTTGAACTACACACTAGATTAAATTTAAAAACACGTATATGACAAAATATTCACTAACTAACTTACTACTGACCAGGTTTTGAAGGATTTAGTAAATTACGACTTTCCGTTGATTGTTAATTGCGATTTAGCAGTTAACCATAATATCTTTTCTACTATTTAGATTCATATTACAATGTCACGTCTGTGCTAAAACTTAAAATAAGTTTTATGCTAGTTTGGATCGTAAAACGCTTGTTTTGAGAATTGTATTTTGCAAGAAAATCACAAATCTCAAAGAGCAAAGATCTCACTACCTATTGAATTTGTTAGAAGAAAAACTTCATTTGAAATTGTAATTCGGGAGAGAATATTTTTTTTGGAATATTTGAAATACCATTCAAATATATTTAAATTTCATTGTACACTTTGTTACAATAGTACTAACTTTGTTACAAGTCACAAAAGTATTCAGCAAGACATATTCATTTTGCGAATGAATTTAATTACATAAATGGTAGGTTAATCTTACAATCAAAATAGCAATGCATACACCCGGTTAAACAGATGATACAAAATTTATCACAATTATTCCCCTATTTAAATTTAAGCTTTCATTTAAATTGTTTATACCAATAAAAAACGTAATTGAATGAAGAAACAAAGTTCTGAGCTTACAGAAAAATACAATTACAATTATAGTGTAACTACAGAATACATATTTACGTTAGTACATCCCAGTGGAGTTGAACATAACCCGTAGTCTACCGAATTTTACATATTCACCTTCTTAAGTTGGGATTTGCAGCAAAGGAATATGAGAACTATATCTCTTTGTATATGGCACAATTCACTCGGTATCTGTTAAACCCATATTTTACTGGTCTCAAAATCTATCAAACGAACTTCAAAGGTGGACAGTCTGAAGCGTTGTCTAGTGGATACAGTCGACCATACGATATTTACGATGGAATCGTAGCTTGTACCGAAACCAACGCCAAAATTGTAGAAAATACTTTAACCGATGTTCAACGCATTCTTCGAGCTTCAATTGTTACAAACCAGCATTTATTATCAACTCCAATGTTTTCACACATAATTTTAATATATATTTCCAACATCAAAGATCATTCATTGCTGTATATGCATTGTGAGCATTGCGTTGTAGAAACGACAGATTTACCCGACAACGTTGAATGGATTCGATCAAATATTTCTGCGATAAAATATCTCCTAACAAACGGGTACACAAATTTGCAGAAGATTGTACAAGCTCCCATTATGCTGTTGAAATTTGAACTTGGTCTACCTCTACTCCAGTATTGGAGCCGTCAGTAAAAAAGTTATATGGAGGTTTCGAATCTGATTCAGGCTACAAAATATTTGAAGCAGGGGCACCTAGCAATTTTTCGTCCAATCAAATAGATTGGTATGTGTCTTACCCTAAAATCTATATGGGCCATGAGTGGTCACCAACTTTAATAACGGATTCCGTATCAATCGAATTTATAACTGCCGATGGCGGTTTCCGGGAGGAAGGTATTTCCTTTTTTGGATACATTTCCGTATTTGACGTTCCCACTTGGCTGTTAATTGCAGGCCTTCTTGCACTTAAGACTATTGTATACAATATGGACCAAAAGTCCAACAAAATTTTCTAAAGTATACCAATTTGCAAATTCCACATTAGCTGTGATTCGAATATTTTTATTTCAGGGGACTGAACACGACATAAGTCGATTTTATATTATGGTTCAGATATGAACGTGTTGTATATTCATCATTGGCTATTTCTCTCTTGGAGACAATGTTGGCGCTTTGACTGCACCAAAGCAGATTGTATATTTCAACAGATTTGAAGACATACTAACGCGGAATTACACGGTTATAGTCCAAAATGCCTCTCATCTAGGATTTTACAAGAAAGTTAATAAGACTTTATACTCGCCAACTCTTTAACAATATACCCACGATTCACAATTTGGCTATATGCTAGATCCTGGAGAGTATACATCGGTTTTACCTGATAGCAAGGAAGATTTATTGCTTAGAAGAATAGCAGAAAAACACTCCCAAATTTTACAAATTGATGCTCATATGAATCTTATCGGAAGAGAGTCTTCTCAATATATGCCCTGTCAACGTACTTTTCGGATTTAATTCGCAACAAGACTGCTTTTTTGAGATGGTCAGATGCCATGAGTTTAAGGGAACCTGAATTTCGAAAACTTGTAAAGTTTAACGATAGCAAAAGAATCGTTGCCAAGAGTGATGAAACATTGCTCAAGCATAATGTTGGATGGGCGTTTTCAAACTGGGGCGACGAATGGATTTTGAGTCGGTACAAAGCTATTTGGTGGTCTGGTATTTTTCAGCATTTGAATGCTTCTGAATATCGAAAAAATATTAGAAATTTGAAGGCAAGAGGAAAATAATTTGATGAGATGGGAGGTCTAAATATGAGTGAAACTTCTGATGCTCACAGTGACGACTTTGCAATTTCTCTTGACGGTAACACAATCGTTATATTTATCGTATACGGTTGCGGTATATTGTTTGGTTTTGTGATGGTTTTAGTGGAATGCTCAAAAGTGTTCTGAGTTTTTTATATTTTCATCATTTGATAGAACAGAAAAACCAAAATGAATACCACACGGTCTAGCATATCCGTCACATAAAGCCGCAGAATGAATCCCTTCATATTGGTGGACTGCAATGATAAGAATTTGTAAAGTGATTCTTCTGTTGCAAAACTTTTAAAACTGTGTTCAACTTTAGTAAGTTTTGTAGGCTGTCTTCACTGCCAATTGGTATTAATGGTACAGCAGAGGTTGAAATAAATGTGGGAAAAGAATAGCAAAGAAAGGCGAATGCCAGGGTGACCAAGAAGATGGTGTAAGTTTGTTCGGTCATAATAATTTAAAAAGAAGATTAGTCGTAAGTTGAAACATATTTTAAATAATACAAAAACAAATATGCCAAAGCTAAACGAAAATCTAGTAAGTGATAAATGTGTCTACAAGTATTTTCATTAGATTTGGTTGTCTGTTAGTTTTTAGACTGAGTTTGGAAAGGTTTCCAACAGCTAGAAAACCGGGGCAGCTCGCCAGTATCCAATATGAGATAGGGAATGTAGGAAAGAAAAATATACTAAAGCAAAAACGTTATCTCAATTATGCCATTAAATTCAAACTTGCTCTTAAAACTGTCCTCCTGTCTGTCAAAACAAAACGATAGGTCAACAATATTAGGTAGGAAGTAACGTTGCAATGCGGAAATTACTGTTTTTCCCTAGCTTAAATATGTACCCAACGTTGCTTCAAATTGGTTGTTGTGACAGACTTCCGGTGGTTGGCAAAAATAAGGGCGTTGAGGGAGTTTTAAGTCTGTCATTCTACTTCTTCAAATGAATGCAGCTTTACTATGAACCAAATCGGAACACATTCAAGCTTGCTAAATTATAATTTGCAATTGCTTGCTTATTTCGCAATATACGCATCATGTTAATGCCTGACTAGCCGAAATTATTCTAAAGTTCTCAAATCCCTGGTTATATTATTTTGTGTCAACTGGAGCTAGCTTCTCGAACAATCCTTATCTCAAAACTAGCTTGCCTCAGTGGCGTCGACTAATTAATATGCCCAAATATGGCAGTGCCCATATATGGCAAATAAGCAGAAACCCAATTATGGCTAAAATACAAAACGCCCAAATATGGCAAGGAATTAAGGTTATCAAAATTATCAACTTTATTGATAACCACACCATTAAATCAATCAACAAATTACAATTAATTATCTTGCTCGTTACTATTGAGCTCACAGAAAATTCACACACTTGCAATTCTGGCTGAAAAAAATGACAAGAGCACACTGCCTCTTCTTTTTGTTGCTGCTTGCATTCTACAGGAACAACCTAAAATCTCACCACATGCTCACACATTCATATCTTACAACAGAAAATCTTCATACAATAAAATCAATGACTTAATCTAAATGCGTAGGGTCTGTAACGGTTGATCTCCTTCT
>JAQIXW010000151.1:0-44351 GCA_034700685.1 Willowsia buskii | reverse complement strand
ATGTTTCATTGTTTTTTATGCTTAAACTCAACCTTATCACGTTTCAACATGATGTGATGATACAATAGTATAGATTAAAAAACAATGTTGTAGGTTTTAACTCTCGTTTAGTTTACATTGTGCTCAATGGCTGAAAGGATGGGAGACAATCAAAAAAACGCTGTCATGCAGAACCATGCATTTTGACTACAACGCGAACACGACACATGTTGTGATTAGCTTGGTATGTTTCTAGGAGTTGGTGGATCCAGACGCAAATCTGTAGTCAAAATGTGCCCAATGATCCATCGGTGCATTCACATGTGCTTGCTTTCTCTCCGCAGAGCTAACGTTACAATGTTGCACAACCAAAGTTGAATGCGTACTATTGCATGCTAACTAGAAAAATGAGCACTTTAAATAAATACACTGTATTGCAGTACTTACTCAATCTCCTTTTCATGTGTGTATACAAACTTCTAGTTATGGATGACTGAAGGTACAGCAAATAATACAGTACATACAAGGCCATCAGTAGATGCATGCCAAATAACGAGAGAGAAATTGAATGCACTGTAGCCTGCTGTTATATCTCCCACTATAGCAGCAGCACTAGAGTAAGGAATTTCAGGAAAGAATGTTTATTTTCATCATATTATTATGTGTGTGTGTAAGCGAGCGCTACTTGGTATGTAATAATGGTGATCATCACCAAGAAATATTCATTCACAATTGTAAATTGCAGAAGGAAGAGTCGACAAAAAAGAATGAACAACATCTCTTTTTCTCGTATCTTCGTTTCCCCGTCTCTCTCGCAAGAGTACTTGGGTGTGCAGGCGTGCGTTAGAATTTTGGATCATGTAGGCATCCTTGTACATATTCATCTCATGTAATGCATACTTTTTTGTGCATGCCATACATGTAAATCTGAGATAATGAACAAGTAGGCACACTACTTTCACATGCGAGTATAGAAAGTTCTTTGTTTATTATACAGTTTGTCATAGTCGTCTGTTTTTTGGAATTATCATCTCATCGTTATCAGAAATATTTAAATAAAAAGCCTGTTTTTCTTTATTTAACAATATTTCAATTTATTCCGTATTTCTCCAATTTAAATACTACTGCTTGTGTTCGAAAGTTTATGAGAACACTGCAGCAGACAGGCAAACAATTTAAAACAATCAAATGACAAAGCAATGTATTTATAAATATGAAACAATAATCATCACAGTTTTCTCCCATTTCTCCAGGGTAGAGATGCACCCTTGTGCTGAGTCTAAAATGGTAAGTGAAGTATTGCGTAAAGGATTATTCCCCGTCAGAGCTACATTCTAGTTGGATTACACAGAAGCCATTGTTCGTGCCTCATGATATATATACGGCAATCACAGGTTGAAAACATGTATGTCGTGACAGATCTTTGAGCATTTCAAGTGAAAATCTAGATGTGTGGTGGAACGCTTCTGCTTCCCGACTCGTTCAGATAAACATATTAGCTCCGTTATGATAATAATTTTAACGATTTATAAATCACATTTGAGAAGCAGCATCAACAGCCTCATCTTTGTCATTATTTATGCACGCCATTGTTCAAGGATAATATGTCCCATATAGTACACGTCCCAACCTGATTTGCTTACATCATCAACAATAGTCCCCAGTTTGTTAATTAATTCATCGCAAATTCATTAAACAATTTTTCATCGCGTGCATATTTTAATAACTGGCTGGAAAGAAAGGGAGAAAAACGGGATGATGAAGTTTGCCCGTGTCCTCATCCTCTTCCCAAATACTCGATCATTATCATGAGTGTGTTGCCCCCGCATTTTGTGTGCACTCACTGCAGAGTAAATCTCTGTCGTTTCTGGTAAGATGATGGGGAAGGATGACGTATGGAGTACACATACCTACTACATTGGTGCTTGACTATGTAAATCTGGATAATATGCATGCTTAAGCTTTTTAGGGTTTACTCCCTGTTCCAGCAGCACCGCTCAGTGAATACTGATGAACTGTGTGAACCGTCAACAACATTATGGATCGAGTACTCAGAGCGAAAATCATATTTTGTGAACGGATGTGAATTTGATGATCTAGCATGCTCACATAAATGTTTATATTCAATATATCGAGAAACATCATAGCTTGTGTTAGAGTTTTTGATTTTTTTCAGCACATTCATTGAAATATAAACAATAAAGATGATGAAATAAAGGGAAAGGTATGTTCTATAGTATGATTGTCGACAGTACCAACGAAAAAGAATTATGTTCCCGTTCTCTTCCAGCTCTTTTAATATATTGAGTGTACCTACGTGTGCGGTAAGTCGTTAGAAGAATATGCAAACATGCAAATTTTACTTGAGCAAGTATTCCAGACGTAAATCATTTTGATTTGAGAACTAACTACTTCCCCGTCCTTGTTTTCCCTTGATATTTTAAACACGTGAATCCCGCCTCCGAAACCAGATATATTCTTCTCGTATTCTAGATGATATAGTGAAAGTTTGCTCTCTCCCTTTCTTTAGCAAATGAATGGGAATGTATATAGTGTGAAGCAAGCAGATACCCACAACGTGCTGCTTGCTCAGGTTATTTTTTACGTCTCCAAAGTTTGCTTTTGCTGCCACACAAACTATTGAATTTCTCAGTAAAGTAATCAGAAAACGAGAAATGTATATTTTTTGAGAACGCAACCATTTCCGTAGAACCACCCATCATTCTAAGGATCATCATCGAGCAAGGGAAAAAGGAAAGAAATTTATATTCAAGAGATATGTCCTTTTAAAATTTCTCTTTCGTATTTTTCCCGTTTTCTCATACATACATAAATAACATGTTGTAACAGTCTTGCTTGTATTTTTAGTTCGTGAGGTTGCATACATACTCGCATTCCTCAATGAGAATATTTTTTTTCTTCATGAACAACCACACTATATTTTTTGGTATGTGCTACCACAAAGGAGAGAAAAAAAGAAGAAAAAGGAAAGTGACTGAATGAATGACTGAGTGCACATTTCTTTTTTCTTCTTCACTTGATATTTTTATCAGTTTGGTTTTCAGATTTCTCTTTCATTTCTCTTTAGAATACCCTTTATAATGGGGAGAGACAAACTTGGTGGATCTCTGCTTCGAAAAATATGAAGAAGAATCAGAAGAAGAAAGTAGAAGAACGAGAAAAAAACGTTATTATGCTCTCGCCACGCTCGCATAATGACTTTGTCAGACACCCTTTCTCCTTCACAGTAGGGGAGCCTGGAAAATGCAAAGAGAGAAGAATGGTTTTGTTGTAACAAACGGGAAAACACTTTGTAGCCATATGCATATATGTACGGGAGCACTGCAGACAATATTATTATATGGTTTGCGTAGTATAAAAAAATATATGCGTATTATACAAATAGGCCTATATTTACGATATCTTTAGAGAGTGTATTGGTATAAAAGCATTTTGTACTTTTTTACTATTTTTCTTCTTCTTCTTCTTCTTCCTCCTGTTTTTCTCCTTATTCCTATCCTGAAGAGCGTGGGAAGGAGGACAAACGATGCATCATTTGAATAGCAGGAGTTTTAAAGGCTGTTTGATTAGCCTGGGGTTTTGAGACCAGTTTAAAAAGCATTCAGTGCGCTAAAGCCCTTTGCCTCTTGCACTATTTTTTTCTCTCTCTTCTCTACTCCCTCTCTAGACGATGAATAAGGAAGAGAGCAATAAAATAGAGGGAGAAGTGACTAAAAAAGCAAAAGTATTTATGAGTTAGTTTTTCTACTCTCTCCATTTGTTGGGTAAGTAACTTACCAACTCACTTATCTGCTTCCGTAGGAGAAGGTGGAAGTTGAAGAGTGTAAGGAAGGAGGGGGAGAGAAATGTGAAAAAACGTCTTTTAAGCAAGGTCAACCAACCATAATATGAGTATTAAGTAAGTCAAAACCTTTTAGTAACAGCTCACGCTCTACACATTTTTCCCCTCGCCCTGCTGAAATGGTACACATTATTTTTTGTGCGTGCAATGAAAGAAAAATCCTGGTTAAGTGATCGTTATCGATTATCAAAGCGACATTTACAACGGCAACCAGAAAAAAGGGGCGACGATATCCATTATTACCGGTGGACAGGAACGACAATCAAAAAGTTTTTTTAACTGAATGCAAAGTTGCTCTGTCTTTTGGTCAACTTTCCATTGACCTTCAATAAGGAGTTAACATAAAGATGTAGAAACGTTTGAAGCTTCAAATATAGGTGTCAGAAAGAATGCTCATGCCGTCGGTGAAAATTTGAAAAACCAGTTATTAAAGTTTTTTTTTTTGGAAAAACAATTTCCTGCGAAACGAAGCTCCAAGGGATAAATTAATACTGTGATATAAAATTTAGAGATATCTCACCAGCACCACCACAATATTGCCCACAGCAAATCGTTCTGATACAAATATGCGCACTCAACCCGGCAAACGACTATGAGGACACTGATGATGAAAGAATCTAAAGGTGAATTTGAAGAGTTGAGAGGAAATTGAAACATGATAAAAAAATCATGGTTGTATCTTTTACAGTACTTCTCCGAGCATGTAATATTTTCTTGCAGAGATTTGCCTTCCCACGACTATAGTACACACTTCCAAGTTTGTGCAGCCATCACTTGTCAAAATTTTCATCCTAACGTGTTGGATATTTACATTTCTAGTTGAATGTAGCGGGAAAGTATTTACAAAATGGGAAAGAAGAGAACTGACGGAGAGAGAAAAGAAAGCTGACAGTTTTCGACTGCACGTATAGCATGAAGCATAATAGTTGGTTAATACCGAAGTAGCCATAGAGAAAGACAAGTTTCTCTGAGAAGAGCAGAGGAGGAGGAAAGAGAGAGAGAGAAAACCGCATTTCATTTTCAAATCCACCGTGAAATTACAACTGAAGCGGATTGGAACATATATCAAAGTATTAGGTTTTCTTTTTCACTATTCCCTCTGCCTCTCCTATTTCCCTCCAATTTCAACCACCGCCACCAACACCACCACCAACATCAGTAGTACAGGAACACACTGCTACTCATTCCCTCACTTTATTCATCGCATACCTTTCTCTCTTTCTCTACCATTCCGTTTTTCAGCTGGAGGCCTCAAAAACAACCTAATTTCACAGACATTTACTCAAGTGGACTTTGCTACTGCCTCACCATTCTCATCATCACCACCGCCACTTACACTTTCTCCATCTTTCCCAATGCATTACGATCAAAACGCTATATTATACGACTTGAAATCCAGCAAATTTTATGTTCCTTTCTGATAGCCCCTCTTTACCAACCGCTATCGCCCTTTTACCCTTCCTCGTTTATGAAAAACGTACATATAATATTTTTTCTTTCATCATCATCTCCATACTCGGTGGTTGAGGAAGAGAGAGTGAAAGCGAGCGTTTTGGTGTGGCAGTTGCTGGTATTTTTTGCTGTGTCTGCACTCCAAAGTTCCTTGCACTATTTATACCGTCATCACCATAATCATTCCTTGCCATTGCACTGCACTGCATTCCATCTCTTTCAGGCTTGGAGACGACTACGAGAAACACACAACACAGCCTCTAGTCATAACAATTTTTCTCTCCTTAAACATCTGCTAACCAGCTTCTTCACAAAAGTTTACTGCTGGTATGTATATATTTGTATGGTTCTGTGTGCCTTGGGCTCTGTCGGTTCCTTTGAAAATGAGAAGAAGCCGGAGAAGGAGCAGATGAGGAGTATACACACTCAGCATTTCTTTCACGCACAAAAACAGAACGAATGTACGTACGACGAAATCTATTACTTTCATTTCACCATGATGATCACGATCATCCACCAAAACCATCTTGCCTCTGCTTCGTTGGTCATGGCTGTTTCTCTGCATTTACAGTAGAAAACGGGATGGGGAATGCAGAGAGAGGAAAGAAGCAAAAGTCATCATACCGTCACATGCAGCAGCAGTAGAAATAATAATATTCTGTTTCTCATTGACTATATTTATTACCTTCCATTTTGACTAGAGCAATCAGCTTGAGTAAAGATATGGACAAATAATGCACACTCACGGATCCACAGCCAACTGATATACCTTAACGTAGGCCGATGTGTGTGTATAAGAAAAGCTGAATCACACAACAAAAATTTTCCCTTGCACTTTCTTCGACTATCGAGTACGCGATTCTGTTGGGAGTCTCCATCATCAGATAAAATGCATAGGCACGTACGCGCTGTACATACCGATCATTTCAATGGGGAAAATAATGGCGACGGCTGCTGTGTGCAAAGGTAGGTTATACACTGGGTTTCAAAATTCCATCGACATCGTCGTCATCATCATCATTATGGCATATATTCTTGTACTACACCACCCATCAACAAAATCGAATTATCAAATGAAGCATATTTACTTGAATTACATTCATTCGCAGGGAAAGAAAGAAGGTTTGACAAGGGAAGCATGAAAAGTAAAAAAAGACTGCGCATTACTTTCTCAAACCTTTCTATGGATCTACTATTTATATATAAAGCGGTATTATTACGTGGTATATAATATTGTAAAGATTATATTATAAACTGCTGACACTAGCCATTCCTTCCCCTTCCCGGACTCCTCAAACAACTACATTGAACAATAAAGCTTTTACTGTATAAAAATACTATTAGAATCTTTGCTACTTTTCCTATTTCTCAAGCAATATTTACTTTGTAGATGTGATGATGATGTTTGTTGGAGAAAGTGCCTATCCAGGAAAGATAATATGTCTCTATTCTCTACGCATACACTATTGTGGGTTAAAGAAAGACGTTATTGTCAAACCTCAACCAACCTCCATACTTCACTGCACTGCTGCTATTTGCTTTAGCACCGTGTTTCTTCAAGTTTTTTTGAAGACTTTACCGTCAGCGGCTCAACAATTCTTCACCCTTCACAACAACATACAGAAAATGAGACTAGGAAAAGTATGGAAACCGCAGAAGAAAATCCAAGCACCCATATAATATATCTTGCTTAATATTATATAGATTCAATACATTTCTACATTATTTGTGCTCTCGGACATACATGAAAAGTCCCTTCAATTCTTTTCTCTGTACTTGTTTTTCCTCGTGGGCAAAAAAGAAATTGTTGACCGTCTCCATCGTCCCTTGAACTTGATATATATATATATATATGTGCATACATACAGAGTTTATACAGTAGTTGCGTAAATTTATATATCTGTCGTTTAGCTCTATACTTCTCCCACTTCTCAAAGAAAACTGTTGTTTTTTGTCTTCCCAGCATGTTTTCGTTCCAGAGCAAGTGGACTTTCCAGCCCTATAAAAACATGCATTTCATCAATGGTAGTGGTTTTTTGCGTACGCACATTCCATTTCTCACAATGCTGGACTAGAGTGGATGCTGGATAACATCAAGAGTAACGGGTATAAGGCGTAGGAGGATGATGACTGTCGCCAACGTCTTGCCAAGTGCAGTGCAAGTGAATAGAGGGATCCATCAAAACAGAGAAAAAGGACAGAGCGAGAGAGAGAGAGAGAAAGACAAGTATAAAAGAGGATAGATTCTTTTCTTCGTAATACCCAAAGTGGATGGTTGGTGGATGGATGGAGGGAAAAGAATAAAGGAGAAGTTTCGACAACAAGATGAAAAAATCAAAAGATAAAAGGGGAAAAGTGGACGAAAAGTAGAGCTAGTCGGGAGCGGACACCAACATAGTTTTAGTGAAAAATGAATAGATTCATAAAGCTTTTAGACATATAGAAAGCATCCTTATAAAATTCTATGATAAAGACTTTTCACAAAGAGATGATTTTTTCTCTCGCTTCATGACCAGCTATCTTGTAAAAAGTAAGAACCAACTCAGCAAAAATAGATATTCGGAAGGAAAGTTTTGACGAGGGACATTCTGCCGAAGGGAAAGGGAAATATCTTTAAAGAAGACTAGTGGGAGCAAAACAAGAGGATTACATGCATATACATCTAAAGTACATACGTCGGCATATTATATTAAATGTGCTCTATACATTTATTAGTTTTATGTAATATAGTAGAGCAGACTAGTTTCTTTTTTCTTCTCTTCTTCCGCTTTCAAGTTTTCTCGCTCACTGTCTCTTCTCCCTTCCTCTGACTTTGAGAGGAAAAGTGTAGAAACGGATAGTAGCATTATTACCATTACGACGAAACAAGTTTGAGAGCAATGTAGTAGGACAAGCAATAGTAAAATCATCATCTCTCCTAAGCAGAACGAGTGATGTAGCGCAGCCCTCACCACAAAAACCCTTTCTCAACTTTCTTGTTCCACGTGTTCTTCATCTTCTTCATCTTCTTCGTCGTTGTCCTCCTCTTGCTGCTTTCAAAGTTAAGTCTAAATGAAACGAGACCTTGTCTCCTGATGTCTTGTCGTCTGTGTGACAAAAAGGAAGAAATAGGAACCTAGCAAAAATGCCTACACAAACAACAGTATGTAGTATGAAAATAGTAAACGCACAGAAGTACATGTATATTTCACTAAAGTTCTCTACTAAACACCAGGGTCTCTTTTGAAACAAAATATTTTTCCATCTTTTTCAGCTGAAAGCGAATAAAACCCTTCCTGTCCCTCCTCTTGTTTTGCGATAGCGGTAGTATATGGTGTGTGTTTGAGCATGTCACATGCTGCACGACGTGCCACTCCATCATGATGTGTACATCTTTCGTTATCATGACACAGACAGAGACATAGTGCTTGCTCAAACTTTCCTCTTTCTTTACCAATGGGTTCATGCAGACACTTTCTCTTGACGTTTTTGCTAGCATTACTATTCCCATTATTAGTTTGACCAAGTATATTATAATTGGTATTCCCAGACCAAAAAATAATACCAATACCGTAACTGACAATGAGTTTACTCTTCCAGCAAAATGCATGATAATTTGTTTTTATAATGATGTGATGCAGTAAAGGGAGTCCTATTGTGGAATCCAATTGTCTCAGTGAATTAACAATAGTGATCTGACCTTATTTTTTAAGATATTTGAACGCAAACCAATTTATACTACCATAGTAGCCTGTTGACTAATGCTAGAAATTTTCGCAAAATAAAACGTCGTGGGAATAACTGGCTGAGTTAAACGTGATTTGAATTATTAAAAAATTGTACCCACAATGTAAAGCTAAAAAAGAACACAAAAATCATCAAAAATATTTGTGAAAATGTCAACCATAACACTCAGTGATAGCAAGCAGCAAGAACTTTTACATTTTCCAGTGCAAAAGCAAATGGTTTGAGAAGGTGTGGTTGTGGTGGCTGGTAGGTTGCTAGTTGCCGTGCTATCAATAATCGTAATAACGGAGAATGAAGGATTATGGTAGGCGCGGCGGAGGCGATGGTAAAACACGGATTGACGCAGAATGATGAGTCTCTCTGAATCCAAATCAAGTGGATGGGATATTAGATGGCATGACAATATCTTGAGAGGAATGATGATGGAACTTTGCTAGATGCATGCATCTTTCTATACACCTATGCGTTTTCAGTTTAGTTCTAGTAATGAAAGTGGTATACTTACAGCGTTCAAAAAGCAAGGAGATGACGATCACATAAAAAAAGTCGTTGACTCTGTATGTCGATCATCTTCATCGTCAGTGACGTTGCTTTGTCGGCGTCGTCATAAGCACTCAAATCGTTTTCCTATACGATGACGAGGATCATGCCTATAATATGAACCCCACAATATTTTATGAAAAAGCCTTTAATTCTGCAGTTGCAACGACACTTACATTACCCATGATGGTGTGCCGCCGCGAACCTGCTTGTGCGAGTGTGTGGCACACAGTAGCAATAATATCTAACGGAGCGCAGCGATAAAGAAACATGGTTGTGTCATTGTCATCTTGGAGTAAGAGCTGCTGTTACTTCTGCTCCTCTTTTCAAGATGACTATGACACGCACATACTCAGAAAAGGATTCGCACAGTGAATGAAAACGCACATGATGGAATCATCCAGAGACACATGACTGCGTAGAGAAAGTGGTAGGATTCCTAGTTGAGTGGAAACGAGAAAAAAAGTAGACGCTTCTGACTACGATGGCGATGACAGAGATGAAATAAGTAGGACGGTACGTAGGTATACATGGAATTCTTCTTCATCCCTTGAAAAAAGTCCTTTTGGTTGACTATGTTGAATGATTGTCTATATCTACATAAATATGTGCCCACGTGTATTCTATGCCTTAGTCTGAGGAGGAAGATGACGACAAGAAAGATGAGACTAGTGAACATTATTATCTTGATGATCGTTGTCTTTCTCCTCCTTCTCTCGTCATCATCATCAGTAATAGTAAGATCAACTCGTTTGCATATGTTTTACTTGGTCTATAAAGTATCTTCAAGAACTGACATCCCCATGTCATCATCATAGCATATAATACTTTCACTAGACTTTTGTATCCTTTAATTTCCTTCTTTTTGTATCGATCTAAGTTGGTCGTTCCCACACACTTAAACCACAATGATGATGGGATGCGTGGGCAGGTAGGACAGGAAGATAGATTCTAGAATTTTTCTAACATTTCTCTTTCGCAGCATTTAGACAAGTATTCATATATAACTGTTACCAACTTTTATAATTTTAAGGGACAACTACATATACTGACTCCTTAGCAATAATGTTTGGAAGAAGATGGTGCTGTAACGGGGATATAATATTTAATATCTCAGGTGCTGCAGGCTATAATCTTTTTAGAAGAATGAATAACTTTTAGAAGCTACCTCATAGCATTGAAGTTTACAGCTGTTTACTTTGTTTAAAAAACGGAAGATAGCTATTACAGAGTTATCTAACGCATTGCAACCTCCAGACATTGTGATGGCTTCTACTCATCTTTACCTTCGAGGAGAGCAACTGTTGAAACTGAAGTAAGTACGCTAGCTTACAAGGAAAATCACTTTTGACATTACCTACTTACAAAATTTCAACTCATTCAAGCAATTGTAGAACAGAAGTTATGACACTAAATGGCATAGGAATTATAACATGCCAATTGATACAATTCATGATGCCCATTTGTCTGTCTATCTGTCGCGCACGATATGCCTTGAATGGATAGGGGTCTTTGAATTCTGTTTTTAGCAATCGATTATTTATAGCCTAAGCGTACGGTAATATGAACATACGGTTCAAAAACATTTCGGACGTAATTATTAATAATGGGCCATTCATAAAAAGCGAATAATATATGAATTCACACCTTGTCTCTGTACTCTCACATGTTGTAGGAGGAACTTCTCTGCACAGTTTCTAGGCTCAATATAGATAATGTGTACTTTAGTTCCCTAGTTAGTTTGATGAACTTACTAATCACTTTTTCATTTATAGTACTTGCCACCACCCACGCTGTTTTTCTGTTTACTATGACTATAATATTATGGTCATTGTCATTATCTTTCGTACTTGCCATTCTACGGAAACTCTTGGTGGGATAGACCATAGACTACTGTTGCATAATATTGTTCTTCCATCATTGTACTGAAAATGGCGATCATGACTATGAAACCTGTTTCACATGTCAAGCTGACTACTGTACAAACAAAGTTGCTGTTAATAACACGGTAATGTTTACCGTCATCATCACATCTTTCCATAAGCATGTTCACTTCTATTTACTAGTATAACTTTCCACTTCTATTCCTTAAGCAAATCACACTGAATTCACACCATCCAACAATCAACAAGCGCATTTGTACGTGGAAAATTATGTTGTGCCTGTCTTGTCCTTTTAATCATCCACCCATACTTGGTAAGTATCATTGAGTGCAAATATACCACAATTGCGATGCACAACAAGTTACATACTATCTAAGAAAAAACCGAGAGCAATCCATTTTCATGTGTTCATGTAGCAAAAAGTAATTTGATCTTAGAGAATCATGCAATCTTTAATACTGAAGCGGGATCCGAGCCAAAACGAACAACTAGCAAAAATTACTGCAAAACGGCTTTCTCTTCCTCAAGAGAATAAATACATGAGATATGTTTTTAAAAATAAATGTAACAGTAGCTATGTGTAGAAAGTGGAAGATATGTGTGGTATGAAGAGTATGTCTAGAGTATTCTACAACTACTAGCACATCATTTTCTTTTTTCAAGATATTTAGAAAACCGCAGCTCTCTGGCTTGGTGAGCTGCTCGTAGCAGAGATTCACTTCTTTTGCTTCCACCTCCACAGACAGAGTCGGCTAGTGCACTACTACGATCGGAGCTTCTCCTTCTCTACGACAAATGTATGCACACATGCGTCTTATAGGTAGAGAAACTTATTATGTTTTCAAGTTTCATGTTAGCCCAACTCAAAAGCTCATGGAGCATCAACCAAGTTCATCACACTTTTCCCCCATCTTCTAAACCAGCATGACCGAGAGTATAGCTACTTGTTAATGATGAGCATAGTAATGATGGTGGGGTTTTTATGAGTACATAGACACACCTTCACTGTATCACATTATTGTGTTATTAACAAAAGAGCTTCCTGAGCATCATCCTCGTAACCTATTGTGCTCGCATTATAAAGGCAATTATCTATTATATTGTACTTAAGTTTTCCTTCATATTCATAAATGATCGTATTTATTGTTGCTTCTATTTTTTCTTGCAAGACATTAGGTATCATCACTCTGTATGTACCTACATGCATTTCCTCGTAAAAATCTCATTATTTCCGCATACTTTCAACATTACTTACTGCCTATACACACTACAAGTAAAACTGTCCCATTAGTTTTCTTTGCTCTCTGCAAAAGCAGCGTAGCTTAGCCTGCTTCGTTTGGCATGGATTCCTTTATCCTATTATCACCATCACCTATATCATTTGACAGACAGACAGACAGAAAAAGAGAGGGAGAGAAAGTGAAAGAAGTTTTATCTACCGCTATCCATCAGCTTCACTGACGCTTTTCCTTTCCTCTTCTTTTCCTACTTGTTCTTTTATACGCTATGTTCCTCTCTTTTCATGCTTCTTTCTTATTGCCTCACACATCAACATGCAATATCACTTTGACTTAAACTACCTCCACTCCACTCTTCCACCCATACCATCTTCTTCAGTTGTGCAATCGGTTTCCTCTTAAAAAATTGGAGCATGTAGGCTATACACCAATAAAATGCAAGAAGCAGCAAATGGAAATAAAGGCGGTATAGGAATGGCGACAAAGGCAGTTTTGCAGGATTGCCAATTCAATATCTCTGTAAGAAATGGAGGAATCTTTTCCTACGAAAAAAAGGCAGCTTATAGTGCACCATGCCTCATCTATTCCTTGTACTATATTTTTGGAGTGGCAGAGAAAAAGAGAAAAAGTAGAAGTAGTGAATCACAATCACATCGATAAAAAGTATTACTACTTGCTTACACTCCATACAGTATCATAGCATTGCATATGATACCACTTGCTTTGCAATGTAAGACCAGGACACAAGGTATTTTGTTCGGATTGTTGAAGAATCTTCCTTTTCGAATTTTTATCCCTTTCACTCACTACTACTTTTACTTTACTACTTTTCCTCCTTATACCTTTTCCTTTCTCTATCACTCACTTTCACTCTTAAAGTCGAGAAGGACTTATGAACTATAGCAGGAAACAGAAACACACACGTACTCAAACACAAATCTATATATTATATTGATAGATTTCAAAAGTAGCATCATTCATCCTTCCTCCTTTTTGTGGTGATCGACTATCGAGATATCACGATATCCTATATGCCCTTAAACTTAAGCTATATAGCTGGAGAGATTATACATAAGTATACACAAGTATATTCATTCATTTATTTTTCCTCTTTTCTCTTCCTCTGCGCTTCTGCCTCTCTCTCTCTCTCTATTTTTACTACTTGTACATCACCAAATGGCAAGGAAAAATAGTATCCACATTTGTGTCGGTGGTAGAAAACAGAAATAAATAGGGAGATGCCATGTGTGCATGGTATCGTAATGCTTATCGGATGATGATGGCATCCGCATAGGTATCGGCAAGTTTGCAAGTGTTGCCAAAGATATAAAAAAATAAAAATAAAAGAATGCCAGCGGACACGTTCTTTGATGCGATACATACGTTTCTCCAATTTTTATGCTTGTAAAAAATATGTGTGTGCATGTAGCCAATCATGATGGATTCAGTGAAACCACTACTTTTTTTCTGTATGTTTATTAAAGTTTTTTTTTCTTCTCTTTCTAGGCCTGTCTTGATTTCTTTTTTGGAAAAGTAAACTAGTCACACTTATGTATACACACATACACAATCCATAATAAATGTGTGTATGCAGCTGCTAGTTTCTTTCGATTTTCTTTTTCCTTTCCTCCTCTTCCCTTCTCTCTCTTTGAGAAAGACTATCATCATCATCATTCACCATCGCCGCAATCAACAGCCTTCATCTAGCTCTGTGGAGAAATAACTCTTAGAACTTTTTTCTTCCTCTGATAAATTGTAATCCGTTTCTCATGGATGTTCCCATTGTATCCTTCATCCTCCCTCTCTTTTTCTTCACTTTCTCTTACTTTCTCCCTCTTCATTTTTCGATAAAACCGTATCTGTCCATAGCTCCTTTTTCTCACTATCTCCATCATTTTTTTCTCCTGTAGACGAAGATACAATCGTTCCCAGTGGAAAATTGTAGCGGTTTGTTTTGCCCCATCTCATCAAAAGATAGTCAGTCCGGTTCAAATTCGAAAGTAAAGCCGAATAATATCCAAGGCTGCGCTCATGTGTGTAGTGCCAGTATATTCTATTATTATTGCTTTGAGAATACAATGCATTCAAGTGCATACATACAGCACACACATGCAGACATTTGGGTTGGAGCATAGGAGAGAAAAAACCGCAAATATTGCTGGTGAGTTTGGATAAGGATAAAGTAGGCTCTATTAACTTGCCTGTCAATCCTCTAAAACCACATTTATACTCTGGCTCTCTCACTATCTCCCTTTCCTTCTTCGGCTTCTATTCCCTTTTATTCCGTTTTCCCCGACAGAAACATCATCATATATTATACTTCTCTCTCCTCATCTCTTTTTTATAATATCCTATCAAAAATGAGTAAAAGCTCCACGTACATTTCTCTTTTCCAACTTCAGTGTTGACATCAGATATTATTGAAACACGATGGATGTGAATGACGGTAGGAATTTTATCCGGCCGGATATTGAAATTGTTACTATAAAGAAGAAAGCACTACACTGCTGAGTAAATATGTATTGATGAAAGCTGCTCAATAAAAGTGTGTGTATGAGAGAGAGAAAGTAAATCCTGATAGTTTTAGCGTTGCTAAAGTAACTATGTTGTTTACTGAACAGTGTAAAGTTCCTTTATGCATTACTAGTTAAAAGTTAAAAACATTTGAGACTTGTGTAGAGGTGAACTTTGTATTGAAAATATGTACGTTCTAGACGTTAAAGGTATGTTTATACTTTGTTAATTATTAATTGACAGAGTATTTTTTCAACGGTTTTTATTTACGGGGAAAACAGTGTGAAGACGATTGCTTTTACACATTTCGTATTTTTTTACTACATAATCGTGTCGCCAGCGGCTGGTTTTACTTCATTGCGTTGTAACAGTCAGTCAATCAAGCAAACAAATTCCTTTTCCAAGAATGGCAAAGCCACCACAAAAACATCATGAAACAAATGTCAGTTTTCTCCATATTTATTGCTCATAAACAGCATGCTTCTTTCTCACTTTGGTGGCATGGGTGAGTTTAGTTATGGGCTTGGAGCTCCATGAAAAAAAAAACAAGAGCCTCATCACACACGCGTTGGTGAACTCTAACAACGTTGTATTACACATCTGTTGGTATTTAGGTAGAAATAATGTGGTGGTGGTAAACAGTTAATAAGAGGAAAGCATGTTGAAAAATAGAGGGAGAAATGAGGAAGGAGGAAAGGAATGCACGACCGACCAAGTCAAAAAGCAAGTCTTGCCAGAGCGGTGTCCAGCACGACCGTCGTCGTCCAGTGAAATTAAAGAGAGCCCTGAAAATTCATCCATGTATACAATAAGAAGAGCCATAAATAAAGCTTAAAAGCTCTCCCGGGTGTCAACGTCTTTTTCCACCAAAGCTTGTCTTGTGCGAGAGTGTGTGTATGTATGCATGTGTTTCTACATAATTTAAATGGCTCTTGTAAACGTTATTGTTTGTTATTATTATTATTTCATTTTATTTATTATCCAGTCACCCAAGTGCTGCTGCTGCTCGAAGCCGTTCCTTCTATACCTAATGACAGGGTCAAGAATATTGTTCAAGCTGAAATATTACAATTACAGACCAACATGTATGCATACATTGAACAAAAATGAGTTGTGGGTGTGCAAACAGTTTTTGTGAGAGGGTGAAAGTATGTGCATAGGAGAAAGGGAGAAAGAGAGCGGTCAACTGCCAACAACATCCATTCTCCAAGTTACAAGATGAACGACAAAAATTACCACAAATAATAACAATACATATAAGAGCAATATTTTCCGTTCCGTTTTCCCTTCTCTATTCATTATTCCTGTGCAAATGTTCTGTATGTAAGCCAAGTCAAGTTTTCTCAAACATAAATAAAGGGGCACCCAAAAAACAAACACAATCAACTATGTACATATTTATTTCTCTGTATGACGAAAAAACTTGTACCAGTGGACAAAAAAAGCTCAAATATGAGCATCAACTACACACTACACTCAAAATTATTGTATTTTACTGACTCTCTCATTTTTTTTCTTTTACTTTTGCTTTGTCAGACAAACGCAACGAGTATTTTGCTTTCTCCCTACTGTCTCTGATGTGAATTTCATCACATATATGAGAGATACATTAACGTTTTCCCTACATTATTTCCATTCCATACTAATAACAGCTAAAACAGAGAAAATGTTTGCGTTTTGCTCTGCATTTTCCGCGAGGTACACATTTACAAACAGGCAAAAGTATTCCTCTACTATCGCATGCAAACACACAAACGACTAATCTAGAATGGGAGAGAGAGAGAGAGAGACTCGCGCTCCGACGAAGAAAAAGGCCTGTAAAAAGAGTGAGAGGAGGAAGAGGGAAAGCAATTTGATTATGTTCTGTGTGAGGAGATTTGATTTACGTTCTGCTCGTACAACATGCTGCACGTAGTAATAATGAACGGAAATCTAATATTTGTATGATACATTTATAATTTAGTGCGCATTGCACCAACCAGTGTGTATATATGTGTCTACTTACATGGTGTAGAAGAGAAAGCAGTTCCTATGGAAAATGAGGAACAGGACAAAAAGACGACCAAAAGACCAAAAAAATACGTGGAGAAGTGATGCTTGATGATGATGATGCTGCTGCTGCTGCTGGTATAGAAGTGGCGGTGGCGGTCGTCGGTCGATGTCCGTCGTCTCCCTAGTCCTCTTTTTGCTATTGAAGAATAACAGCGAAAGAAGAAGGAATAGTTTGTTGGAGCATTACCACCACTGCTCTTAATACAGACTCTCTATGCCTGCTGCTATGACTCTCTTTAGTTTTTGGCTCTGGTCAACTTTTACTTTTCTCTTTTGATCTGGTAATGTCATGCATTTAGAACATAGGTTTATTTCACAGCTCATACTTATTAACTGCGTGTATGCACAATGCATGTCTATCGTAGATTTGTATGGAGGATATATATACCTATGTGATGATAAGAAAGGAGATGCAGAATATCGTGTGTGTAGTAGTGCATATAGTTGTAGTAGTGGAAGGGATCTACAGCTTCTTTTCTTTCTCTCAGTCTGAGTAAGTTGGCATTAATTCCTCGGCTGTCATAACCATTTTGCAGAGAGAGCAGGCCAGGCCATGACACCATTATTATTATTATTATTATTATTATTAGTGGCAGTAGTACTAGTAGTAGAAAGAGTGCTGAAATATATCTAATTTTTATCCATAGGTATATACATGCATATTATACTATGTTATTAATAAGCATGTTGTAAATCCATATAGTGGTGCATATCATAACAAAATGTATATTTGTTATATCTAATATGAAGTAATATTAGCGGTATTATTTTACAACATTTTCTTTTTGAATTGGAGAGGCTGTTCACATGACAATCTCTTTTTATCCAACAGTTATAGAATTTTTTGTTATTTCATGTCACCAGACTTCTCTCAGTGGTATTAGCCTCTTTCTGTGTGCACGCATGGGTCAGTCAGTGGAAGTAGCCCAGTAGAGTGGAAAAGAATAAAATGCAGAAGAGTGAAAAAAGTACGTACCTACAGACAAAGGCGCATTGTAAAAATGTCATGGGTTTACAAGTAGCTTTCAACCCAATTTTAAAAAAATAGGCGATCAATAAGCAGGATTCACATAAAAAGAAAGGAAGAAAAAAAATACTATTTAGAGGAAAATATAATAATGAAATATATAGTTTAAAGAGGGTGTGCTTTCACTCAGAAGATCTTTCTTCTCTGGTTACGCTTTATTGACAAAAGCAGCTAAAAAAAACGGGGTCGACAATCCTGCTTCACGACAAAGAAAGAGAGGAGAAAAATGGTGGATATTTCAACTAGGTTGATACATAGGTGGTGTCAAATGAGGCATAAATATATAATGATTCTTCATAGTCGTTTGTTCTTGGTGAAAAAAAAAGAATGGGTGAATGAATGGTCTGAATCCAGGGGAAACAAAACCAAGAGAGAAATGGAGGCACTGTTCTTTTGAAAATATTTTTACGAATACACAGATAAATATCGTACTATAACATCAGCAGCAGTACCAGTAAAAGCAAGCATCGCAGCTGGTTTGCAAAAAGAAGAGAGATCAAAAGCAAGGGAGTAGACTATGAGACATGTGGTTTCATAATGTGAAACTGATTTAACTTGTTAGAAATAATATACTGGCAATTAAATGGAAGGCAACTGGTTCGTTTCATTTGAAACCACGGAAAACCACCACTACCACCACCACCGCTCTGCTCCTCCTCATCCCAATCCTCTCTCTCTTTCCCTGTTATATTTTTACTTTGATAAAACCAAAAATATAGAAAACAGTTCATTCTAACAACTACAAATTCAGCTCATTCTGTACTTTGTCTGTTGGTAGTAAAATGGTAAAAAAAATTGTCAGAGAGAAAGAAAGGAATTCCTTCCATTCAACCAAAACTCAACAGCCATACCATGCACCCTCCTACTTACTTATGCATCTAGCACCACAACACCAGTACTACAATCATGCTAGCTTTCAATATTAATCCATTCATAGTCGTTGTTCTGGATGCTAAAGAGGAAGTGAAGGCTAGTGCGGAGGACGATGAAATATGTTACGCTAAACGGGACAGATAGAATGTTTTACTTTCACTGTCTTTCTCTATCTCTTACTTTCACTCTCCGACAAAGGCAGGATGCAGCTGAATACTTGGGTATCTATGCATAATATTTTATTTATTATATTTTTATTACTACAAACGCAGCCATCAAACAGAGTACAAGTACAAAATGCATTTTACACGGTTGTTGTTTTGTTTAGTAGCTCTCGTTCTAAAACAATGTTGCATAATATATTTATGCAGAAATGTTCAGGCTCTAGTCTAGTTATCGCTATCAAATTAGTTCATCTCTTTATTTTTGTTGCTGGCCTTGCTTGCATTATAATTTATTCGCCTTTTCTCAATGTAATAGTAGTATACCTACATGGTATGCATTATTATCTTTCGTTAATTCTACTGGAGCACAAGGCGGATGGAAACTAGATGAGAGAGTGGGTTAACTCAGGTATTTCTTTAATAACGAAGCTGCTTCGATATTGTTATTTTTTTAATCTTTGCAATTCGTCTGAAAATTTTATATTGGATTTTCAGTACCATGATGAGAAGGACAATAAGGAGCTATGTGGTTGCATAATATACTTTGCCAGTGTTTGTGCACATATTTTCAAAATCAGGAAGATATCTCGACAATCCTTTGATATAGACTCTGTGTTCAAAACGATTAGGTAGTTCCCGTTGTTTTCTTGGTGATATTAGAGTTGCCACTGTTCCCATTATTGTTGTTCCAGCATGAAGAAGAATGGCCAAAGGAAATATCCAGTGTGTCACACTTATTACTACCCAACAACTCCCTTGCTTCCTCACAAATACCACGAAACAACTTGCATCACAGAAGCCAATATAAAATGATTGGTGATCTCTGTTTCTCCTGTGGTGGTACCCTCTAAATTATGAGAATTGCCTCTCTTAGCGATAACCATCAGCCCTCATTTACAAGAACAATGACAAAGTTTGAAAATGGCAACAAATTTATACATGTGTAGGTATACAGTGAGCTCAGAATGTTAAGTCATTGTAATTCCCTAATACTAAATTTTTCATACATTAAAAGCTTTACAGGAAGTCAGCAAAGCTTAAGACTTTGAACACATAAAATAATATATCAACAATTCATTTTACCCCATATTTCGTATACCTGGTAAAGCTCGTAATTATATACTAGTGCTTGCTTGCTAAATATGTTATTCTGGAGAGAAAGCTTACACAATCTTTTAAACCAAGAGGAAGAACATTATCAGCTTTATAAGAAGAACAACAAGAGCAACAAGGACAACAAGGGGAACGCCTTCTTCCTTCTAGTGAAAACAATAATATTGGTAATAACAATAGCAAAATGTTTCCAGAAGAATTATGTGGTCGTGACTGCAGGTTCTTTGGAAACCCCCTTCCAACGAAAATACATACACTAGCAAAACCAAGCCATCACCATTGTTGTCATCACAATAATCTAAGGTTTCGCTTTTACAATTACACACAATGTAGTTCTTAAAAGAAAGGTGTAAGCACCACCGTTGGTGTGAGGAGGAAACAACCTGGAAAAGTCCCTTGAAACGTAAAAACTTACATAAAATTCCCTGCGACTGTGTAATATGTTTGCGGCAAGAGGTATGGAAAAAAATCCTTCATCCATCTAGATTTATGCACATAGATAATGTGCTTCTTGACAATGTAATCGTGTACTTTGCCTCCTGTCGTCGTAAAACATATTTTATTCATTCTTACTGCCCCACCGCCACCAAAAAGCAAATAAATAAATTTAAACACTTTTCCACAATAATATCTACCTTGTCGGCGGCCTCCTTCTAAGCATTTTACTGCACCTATCTCTTTTCTTTCTCTTTGCTTGAAGACCGTCGGAAAATATTGTAAACAAATGTTTGCATATAAATATAAACAGTATGTAGTAATAATAAAACGCAGACACACACACACACACTTTCTCTATTTCTATTCTTGGCTTGTCGCTCTTCTTAAGAAAAACCAAAGTAGGAACACACCTGCCCAACCAAGGCAGTCAAGCCAGACGGAAGCTTGAGTGCACATGCCCCTTCCTTTCAAAATATGTAAAACACCAGTATGTAGTTTTTTCAATGCGTTATTCTACAGCATTGCCACCATAACTGCCACATCATCATCTTCATCACTAACACCACTGCAGTGGTACTACAGCCATTTCAATAAATGCGTCCCAAATCTCTGTGAAAATATTTCACAGAGATTGTATGTCTGCCCATCTAACTACACGTAAAAGTGTGTGTACGATGGTAGGTGGATAGATAGCTGTTTGGTATGCATGCACCACAATCGTCGGAATAAAGAACGCTTAAATTCTCCTCCTTTTTTTATTCATCACATTTACATTCCAAGCCTGACTTTTATATATGAAAAAATTGTAGCATGGTACACATTGTAAATTTGAATGCCGCTTTCTTTACCTTAATCTCATGTAATCAGCATTTAAATGGCTGAAATTATTCTAAGTGTTTACTTTCTTGAACGAAAAATAAAAATCTTTTCTTTTTATATTCTTCTAAGAGGCACATTTCCCCCTTAAAATATACATAGAGATATTATCTTACGCGGGAAGTTATGCACACGCTATTTTCTTGGATCTCTCTCTCTCGCTTTCTGCTTCAGCTATAGGCGTAAAAATATATACAAGATACAAAAGTCATTAAAGTGGTGAAATGCAGAAGCTATTGTATAAATATTTTGTAAGGTGAAAGCGAAAGTGTTACAGTGAACACTAGGACGACGTAGCACACCACCACCTTTCACTACACCCATTTCCATCCCAGCTTCAAAGGGTCGACTGGAGTCTACACCTTCATAACAATAATAATAATAAGCCGTTGTGGCACTCAAACTGTTTATTTTTTCGTACTCTCTTTTTCTATGCTTTTAGCACAATGACGATAGAAGTGGTGGTAGCATTAGTTTAAGCATGTAAAAATGGGATGCACCGCTGTGAATATTGTTTAAAATTCACTTGACCTGAGATGGCATAGAGTTTTGTAGTTTGAAGATGATGGTGGTGACGGTTATTTAGAGTGGATGGTGGTGGTGGTGAAAGGAGAGCAAGAGAAAATGCCCTCTTCTTTCCCATCCTTCACAAGTAGTATCATCGTCCAACTCTAGAGCAATAGGAAATGAAAAGGTTTTTCCAAGAAAGCCTTGGCATGCATGCATGACCATGCTGCTGCCATTTATAGTTGTTATGTAAAGATATGTGTATGCACCTGCACTGCAGAGATCCCCAGTGGAAACCTATTTCATACATATGTAGATACACTCATAAAAGAAGAATTTCACTACACACTTCTCCCACACTTTCATCTCTCCTCTCCCTGTTGGCTGTGCTGCCTGCTTTGACTTGGTCCTTGTGTAAAAACTTCTCTGCATATTATGCATAATATGTGTGTTCACATGCAAGTGAAGGTTATCTGCTCACCCACACTTTTACTTTCTCTTTGGCTTTCTCCTCTGATATTATTTAGGCAGTTATGTGAGTATTTACATAAGGTATACCTATATTATGGAAAAATATATGAAGAGGGAGAAGAGGAAATAAATGGATAGCGCTTTTTATCTAATATGCATAAAGTGTGTGAAGTGTACAAAAACCCTATCCGCAAAATAAAGCGGCCGACTATTTCTTTCCATTTTCTTCTACTTTCTCTGTTATCGCATCACCTCTCTTTTATTATTGCGATCTGGTTTGCTCTCTCTCCTTGAAAAGAGAACAAAGTGTGCAGAACAAGGTTAAAAAATCAATTTCATCAAAAACATGCATCAGTGGCAGAGATGGTGGTCTTTGTCGTATTCTAGTATCTTTACCTATTTAACTCTGAATAATAATAATACGGAATAGTCATCACTCACAGTATCCAACTCTCTGTTTCCATGGATATGCTTATACTAAGAATATATTGGTGCAACCCAAGTTGCACGTTCCCATAGATTTAGATGGGTGGTAAAGTTTTCCCTTTTGATAGGCTATTTATATTTATGGAAATGACATGTCTTGTATGAAAATGGAATGATACGAGAAATACGTGTACCAGCCGATGTTGGATGTAGTAGTGGTCGATGTAGAATACATGAATACATAAAATCATATGGCAGTTTGCGATCCGGAAAGATGACGATGGCCAACTCGAGATATCCTTCGTACAAATAAGTCTTGACCTATGATAATGACCCGTCTCTCCACCAAGGGAATTCTCGTATCATAAATACACCGTGTACCTACTTGTATAGAATAAATACCTACCAAGCATAAAACTGCCTGCTCATCTATTTATGAGTTCAGGCACATACAATCATAATATTACTTTTTATGTTATCAAACATTTTTATCCGTCAACTTTATTGCAACCAGTTGACCTAACTAATACGTAATACCTACGTACAAAAAACGTTAGAAGGGAAGACAATATACTAGAAAATGAAATAATGATATAAACCTGACATGACTTTCCCTCTCTACTCATTGTAACTTGCCACACTTACGTGTGTGCGTGTCCCTTCCGAATGAATATATAGTTTGAATCAAATCTCGAAAAATATCTCAATGTACCTAATAATAAAGACTGGAGATGCAAATGGCATTTCAGTCAGAGACATAAGTTGTGATCATGTGTGTATTTGTCGGTTACACGTTTACTCTATACAGTGTACTCGTGTATTACATATATTACATGGCCACCGAAAAACTCCATTGTGTTTCAAAAAAAATTATTTATGCATGCACGTGTATGATGATGAGTTAGTTTGCATGAGAAACATGAACGGAGAAGTGAAATCGGGAAAAAATTCTCTTTAGATCAGCATATCATAACGGTACTAATACAACGAGTGTAGAATACAACGGTTCATACAGTTGATCACGTTATAGTTGGGATGTTGTTGTTGATGGCAGTAGTAAATGCACGAGTAACAACGTCATCATCAGCAGCGACATGATCATCAGCAGGGTTCGATATTCAATGCCTACATGATTATCACCACCACTACCATCATCTTTTCTTGCGATATTTCTCCTTTCAGAATCGCTGACTACCCAAAAGAATACAATGCATATTAGAAACGGCAGCTAGACTTTTTGACTTGGAAAGGAAGACTATGTACCTAAGTACAAACCATCATCACTTCACTACATCATCATGTAATAACGGTAGCGATAATGATAATAATAATGCCAACATGAAACACTTTAGTATTCCCAACACATGAGAAACGTGCTTGCTTGCAACTTGAACACATTCTTAGTAAAAAGAAGTCGAATACAAACCTACGAAACGTATTGGCCGCAATGACGGTGGCAGTTTGATGATATGTTATGAGGAGTCTGCCTAGCTTTTAGTATGCTTGTTCATATCGCTTCAGATAATATCTTCGATTTCGCGTAGACATCACCATGGCAACCAGTGTCTTCCCTATTCATCTCGTTCCTTGTCATCATCATCACCGCCTTCCGCATATTTCCATTTCGCAACCTCATTATTGAAACGTCCCTATATATTTTTTAAAGAAAAAACTATGCATGTTATGTGCCTCTACGGTGAATAAGTAGACGATCCATTTCTGTACACAAACTGAACGGGAAATGCCAGGAAAAAGCAGAGTAAAAACAACGTCGAGAGAATTTTGCTCAGGGGCAAAAACAAGTATGTATGTAGATGTGTGAATAGATGACTACAGAAAGAAAATGAATGAAAGAGTAATGGAAGGAGAATGAGAGGAAAAATGAATACGAAAAATCTATCTTGATTCAATGACGCAGGAAAAGAACCGGAATTCTAACATAAAGAAAGTACAATAAAAATCATGAGGAAATACATGATCAATATTTGCTTTGCATACACCACTACGTTTTCTCTGGCTTTGCGGAAAATCATGCAACTTGAGTAGTGGTACACTTTCACGTACATTTTATTTCTTAAAGAGGCTGCATAAACGCAAGATGCTTGGTTGACCTGCTTCCACTTTTTTACTTCTTCTCTAATGTGGCTGACGATGATTCTCTGTCTACCACACTTTTACATTTTTCTTATTGTTAGAGAAATAAAATTTTTCGTATTTCTTTTACTTCTCGACCGATCTACCGTAAATTCCTAAACACGCTTTTGCTAGAATTTAATTTGTAGAAGAGGTTAGTTCCCCTTACATTCTAAAACTGACAATTTTCTTGCAGTAATAGAGTAATATCCCAATCAGGGCAAAATACCGAACACGAGCTCGATCCACTGTAAGTTTTTTTTTAGAAAAGTAGGTTTCTAGGCACTCTTTTGCTAGAATTTAGTTCCCGATATTGGAACTTGGCATTTCTAGAAACTTACTTTCTAGGAATATGTAAATTCTGGGAATTCGTTTCTATTCGTTTTTATGAACTTACCGAACCCGAGCTCGGCCATTCTCTTCATCTCTTGTTGTCTTGAAGAGAAACGACTTGAAGCAGTAAAGTTGCGGTGGAAGTAGATTCTTTGTAGCCGTCTCCTGGATTAAAATATGAGGCTAAACAAACGAACGGAACAAACAGAGGGATTTCCCCCGTATTTTCTTTTAACTTTTACCCTAAATTGTAATTTGGTGGTAGGAGGGAGTACAGAGCTCTTAAACTCTTCCGTGTATTTTTGTGCTAAGGATTCAAAACTAGTGTAGGTGGTTTGTGGTTTATATTCTGTGCTATGTGCGTACTTACAACATTTGCAACAAAATTGTTCTGCATAATAAAAAGATATTATATGAGAAAGTACATTAGAGTACCTAAGAATATGTATGTTTTGGCGGTGGTAGTGGAGTAGTTTAAAGACATATATTATGTGAATGGCGTAATGCATCAAATTCAATGTTTCTACTCTCCTTTTCTATTCTTTTTTACAACTTTATTTCCTTTCACTCTTCTTTTTTTTCCTCGGTGCGTTGCCCTGTGTATGGAGGAAGAAGGAAAAGGAGAGAATGATAGCGAAAGAACCAGCAAAGTAGTGAGAGGAGGGAAGCAAACAAGAGTCCATTTGAAGCACATGTAATGCAACTCAATGTGATGTAAATGTAATGCATGCATAGTACAGTACGTACTTAAGTTCAACTACAAGAAAGCATCAGACTTGAAGAAAATATCCTTCTTCTTGATGTTGTTGTCTTCATTGTAGTAAAAGTATCGGTTTCTTGAGTACCCATGAATATATATTTATCTATAGAGCATGATGGCATGTGTAGCAAAAAAAGTTGAAAGTACGTTTACCCGGCGTGCTAGAGGAACATGAAAGAACAGAGACTAAAGCAAAAAATAAAATCTCTACTTGTTTTATTCGGGGTTTTCAGCAAATATATTTTGAGAGTTTCTACTCTATTCCTGTCCTAAAAAATATGTAATATTTTAAAACCATAAAACCACTCCATTTACAGCAACCACAGTCTAACGTTCAGCACATGTGTATCATGGTTGTAGATTAAGGTACCTTATACTTCAACTTATGCGCTCACAAGAAGGTATAACTGCTAAAAAATAAAAATGGAGGAAAGCACATGGACAAGTTTTTTTATATGTATATTGTTTACAAAGCAGCAAAAAATGAAGAAAAAGCGTCTTACTTTTTGCATTACTGCAGAGCACATGCATCATTTATTATGATGGTATCATTCCGTGAGCACAGCTTTCTTTCTCTTTTTTTACCATCCAGCAACCAAGGAAAAATGGATGTGTTTCAATTTCCACAAAAAATATGGAGGATATAAAATAATAGTGGGAACATGGCACACATACACACAAAACCAAATGAGTAGAGTAGAGTGCGTTATGTGTTGTTAGGTTAGTAGAGTAAGTAGTGGGATGACTGTTAGTACATACTCCCTTCGTTTTATTGTACAGGAAACCTTCCTCCTTTACAACTACCTTGTCATCATTTGAATGACTAATATGGAATACGCATGTCGTATTCGCCAGACCGACACTATACAAAACCTGTAAAACTATCAGTATCCTGCTTTCATCATCATCAGGAGCATACTTCTCATGACAGTCAGTTTCTTCCTCTCTGGTTGCAATATCATATCTTCAGCTTGCAAAGCAGTCTGCATAGGTAGAGTAGGTAGAAAGCTTTCGAAAAATACGAGTTTATGTCTACGATGTTGATGATGATGTCATTGTAGTTTTGTAGCTCTTGAATAAACAACCTTAGGTCTTTTTTTGCAATGGAGACCGCAAATCTCTCGAGGGGCTAGTACTGACGTTGTAGTAGTTGTTGTAGTAGGAGTAGCAGTAGTCATTGTAATAGAAGT
This sequence comes from Willowsia buskii, assembly GCA_034700685.1. NCBI lineage: Eukaryota > Metazoa > Arthropoda > Collembola > Entomobryomorpha > Entomobryidae > Willowsia > Willowsia buskii. The sequence goes on along the minus strand of JAQIXW010000151.1, from coordinate 16,794 downwards.
AGACTAGCAAACAAACAACAACAACTACAAGCGTACAAGAAGAAGGCCTCTTGCTTTCCATCCCATTTCAAACACATTTACATTCTTCCTCAACAACTACGACAACAGCAGCAATAGAAAAGAGAACTGAGGTACTATTGGTGACTCTGGCTAGACGTCCTTTGGGCTAGAAAAAAATCTCTTTTATTTTAATACAATTTTTTCTCAACTGTCTTGAAAGTGGTTGTACGTACATTTGTAATAACAAATAGTTTTCCTTTGTGAAATGACAATGATGACGGGGAAAGATGATAACGGTTGCGGTTCATACAAGGTACCTATTTCATTTTATGATCACAGAAATGTATCGTCCACACATAGGTTTGTAACACGTGACTGAACTCTGTTTTGTTAATAGTGCAGTTTGATTTTTCTGTTCAGAAAACAATCCGAAGCAAAAATTCTTATACTTAATTCAAAAATATTCAGTATTCGAAAAGATATTGACAATACATCAATTTGCTATATATTACTAGCAACAACCCACAGTATTTACAGTTTTTTAAAAATTTACACATACCACATTATGTTATCTCATAGAAATTGACAAGCCATAGTAGTAGTCTCAGAGCAAACAGTGAAACAACAAAGGTCTCTTTGACTAATTACGAAAGTAGCTAGAAAGAAACCAACAAAGACCAACATACATCTATAAAGTGCCTATATATTCTTTCTCTGCATACTCTCTTTCCACACTGTTATGATCAAAGAGGAAAATAAGTAGAGCACATGTTTAACATCAAGAAGAACAAGAGATAGTGTAAAAAGAAGAAAAAAAATAGAAGACAATACTTTCCTCTCTATTCATTCTTTCATTCGACCATCCATCCTGTTACGCGCAGTTTTAAATTTTATTCTTATCCTCTTATTTTGAACAAGCATACATCTCTATATAAGCTGGAGGATTTTCTTGCTTTCTTTTTTTCCGCTGGCAAAAATAGATAATAGAGAAACAGGATACATTGTATTATTTTATTATATTTCTTTCGTTTGATGATGATATAAAGGCAGCCAGGACGACGATCCTTTTACAAATTTTCCGTTTAGATATTTTTTTCTTTACTATTCAATCTGTGTTCTGTGAAAATGAGTACTCTTACACAATACATTCTTTTCTTAGAAGATATCGTCAGAAGAAGAAAGGGAACAAGAAGTGGAGGTAACGAAGTCTAAAGAGGAAAACCGAAACAAAGGATTTTTTGCCATTCACAACTACTGCCAATGCGATGAATACAAAGTTGCAAGTGATGATGATAGTGGAAATTGTAAAAAAAACCTGTAAAACCCTTTCTCTCTTTGCTTTTGTAGTACAGCTTTTTTAAGAAGATCCAAAGAAAAAATTGCTGTTCTTTTATTGTGTAATACGCTGGTAGAAAAGAAAAAGAATGAATTTCAATTATTTTTTCGCTTCTGCGTGAACAAAGAACACAATAAGGTACATTGGTTATATAAATTGGAGTAGTGTGGTGACATTTTGCCATTTTGTGAGGAGAGGTTCCAAGTCGTTTGACTTTCCCACGAAACAAATTGAAATCATCAGTGGAAAGAAAGGGAAAAAACGAGGAAGAGCATAAAAAACCGATGCGTTCTACAATATATTTTCCTTTTGTTCTGTTCTTCTTCTCTTTCTCTCTGTTTTTCCGGCAACAACATGAAAGGCTTTAACAATCAACAGAGATAACAAAGGAGTTGATCGTCAAATTCACGTTTTCGCGTTCGCCTTTACAAACCTTCATTTTTTTCACCGACTAATTTTCCAGGTGAGAAAATTGTCGTTTTATTGCTATCCCATTCTCTCCAGTACACACTCGCTCATCATTATTACTTTTCCATTTCTTCTCCACTAAGCTGTGTTACCATTGAGGATGATGATACCACGCTTTAAAAAGACCACGCACAAAAAAGGAACAAGAGAGAAAACGAGCTAATATCAAAGACATGATACAATTACAAGAGAACAATACAAGACATGATCCATGGAACATAACATGTACAAAACAAAGCAAAAAATTGAACCAACAACAGCACTATAGAGGAGAGCGCTCGACATATTTTTTTGTTTCCTTAGAACAGTAACAATACATGCGACAAGACAACGAAGAAGAAGGAAGAAGAAGCCTGCAAAAAGTATGTCTGTTGTATGGAGACCTCCTAGCTTTTTTGTTTCAAGCAGAGAAAGCTGCGCTAGTAGTTTGTAGACATAGACGAAAATTAATAAATACAAGACAGCTAGCTCATTGCTCATTTTCAATCCCTTGCGACGACGAGATAAAAAAAATTACAGGATAAACAAGAACAAGGAAAGCTAGACGGGAAGGAGAGTGAAAAAAAACAAGAAGAATAGTACCGACGTCAACAACGGTCAGTCGACATTAGACAGAAAAGACGGACCAAACGACTGAAGTACACCTACACATGGATGGTTACGCTGAGGGAGAAAAAAGAGAAAGAATGAAAGAGACACGTTTGTATGTATGTACCTTACACATCACCGCTTTCGTCGCTCAAGTGTGAAAACAGAAATGAGACAAGTTGTCGCCTGTGCAACACAAATGTAAGAGACAGTCTTATCCTAGGATAGCTGGCGTGTTACCTTCCATTCTCCAACAGAGAATAAATACCATGAAGCTAATCATCGTCATCAGGAGCAACAACAGTCGAGATACCATAGCGGTGGTCTCACACGAGTAAAGGCGACTCGCAGGAGAACAAGAAGAGCAGAATGGGAATGAAAGAAACTGTCAAAAAACTAAATAATGTATTTATTCAGCAATACACGGTTTTCGAAAAGGAGAAAAACCAGTGTCGCCCACTGTAGAAGAAAGTCTTTTGCTTCAGTTTAGCAGGTCACCATGAAATCCATTGACTACTTGGCTTTAAGATTTCTTAGGTTTTTTCTGCTTTTCTTTACTGTGTTGCCTTTAATCCACTCAGGAAAACTGGATAAACTACTCTCGAGTTTAAGCTTTACGTTTAGACGGGGGAGCAAAGGAGAGAAGAAAAATAGGTTTGTTTTTCAATAGAAAAGTGAGTGAAATGAATGGACTATGTAATAGGCACACACATAGGACGCAGGTGGTCCGTCACAAGAAAAGTGAATATAAAAACAACAATTTCCTTCTTGTTTTGAGAGAGAAAGATGGGTGAAGGAGAAAAAGGAGGAAAAACTAACTTGTAACATAATTTGTACAAGAGTTTTCTCTTCATTGGAAGGGAAACAAAAGAGAAATAACGAGAAAATCGGGAGTACAATGTAAAGCTGCACAAGTGACTTTGTCACTGTGGCAGAGAGAGAGAGAGAGAAAGCTTTGCTACCATTTTAGAGGGAAAATAAGCGTTCTGGTAGCGACACAACAGCACTTGTTTCTTTTTTCTTTGCGCCTTTATAATGATGAGAGCGCGGAGAAGAACGATGATGATGATAATAGTCATTGTTGTGCTGGTGGCACTGGTGGTACAACAAACGCTTTATGTAGCCAGCCAGCTATCTACTCTTTCTCCATGTCTACTCCTGTTGTTGTCGTGTCATTCCATTTTCTACATTCATTCCTCTTTGGAAAGTGGTTACCACCACTTTCATTTGAAAATTGCAAGTTGAAGCCAGACCAAAGAAACAGAATGAGTTTGTGAGAGTGAAAGAAAAGGGAGAGAGAGAGAAAATGCAAAGGCTGTCGTTGGCAGTTACCTGCCACTTTTCACATAGGAAAATGCCATTACAGACCTCAATGAGGAAATAACACGAGAAATGGTTGAAACGAGAAAAGCAGGAAGAAAAAACGAAACACACACACACAAGAGAAAAGCAAAATAGAAACTTGGAGTTGTATAGCCACCAAGAACAAAACAAGACAATAATAGAAGCGGTAAAAGCTGTATCGGCAGGCAGCTGAACAGCAAAAACACAGCGAATAATTAGCCATATACATAAACCAATTGTATTGTGTATTTTGTTCGAGTTGAAGTCACTCCTCAGGTTTCCTGGAATCCTACCAGAATTGCACACACACACATACAGAAGTACATGAGCACATTGTATTCCACTCTCAAAGAATGAATGTACGAATAACGACAAAACGGGAGAAAAAGAAGCCTATTAGTAGCCCAGCAACAATGTGTTTTGTCTGGAGCTACTGCTGTTGTTAACTTGTATGGCTATTTTCCTGTGTATTGTTTGTTAAAGGTAAATTGGCTAGATTGTTGGAGAAAAAACTCTATGGTTTAATTCCACAAAATATTATTCTGCGTACAATATTGTTATAAACGAACAATTCCTACTTTTGTCCCATCTATCACAAATTTATTTCCATTTAGTAAAACACCTTTCTTTCTAATACACTTTCAACCCTTTGAGAACTAATAAAAATGTTCTCGTAAAGGGCTCCCAGAGATTTTGAAACCTTTTTATTTTGTTTGTGAATAACAGCGTTACAGTTTAATAACCTGTGGTAATAGGATCGCCATTAACCGGGCATTTTGTATGATTTCCATGAAATACGCAAAATAAGGTTGAGTTTTCGTTAGGCCCCATTCTCGTAAAAAATACTTGCATAATAACACACACACAAGAGAGAGATGAGAATGGGAGAGAAAGAAAGGGGAAAACGGACGGAAAATAATTTTACAAGGGAATTGTTACATGAGACAAAAGGGTTTCCCCTTCATGTCAAAAGTGAAAACAATGGATGGGTGGTGGTAGTAGTAATAGAAGCAGGAGCAGCAGTAACAGCAAACACTGTACATATTTTCTCTTCTATTCAAACTTTAGGTTTTAGGGTTACGCCACGATTACACACATTTTTTCATGCATATAAATACAACCATATAAACTGCACATTGAGTTACATAAAAAGAGAAAACTAACACAAAAGCCAGACGGAGAAAGGGAGATGGAATAAAGAGGAAATCACAGTGGTTTTCTTTTAAGCAGTAATGTCGGTATGAGAAAAAAACAACAACAAGATAGTTTGGTTGGTACTCCCATATTCCCATAGCTCCACTACAGTATTTATGGATACAAATGCAATTGCCGTACTGGAAAATAGGCCACGCAGCACGGTGGTGCATTCCTCCTCCTTTTCAAAGAGAGAGAGAGAAGGAGAGAGAAAAAACGCATGGGCCACCTACACCATTATAGCATGGCACACTAACTGACTCTTGTCTTGTGAGAAGATGCTTCATCGCGTTTTTCCCATCATTACCAGAAAATTATAGAGAATCTGTAGTGAAAACATGCAATATTGCTCATGTCAGGCATGAAACCACTTGCAAAACATGCACGCAGTGTAATTTATTATAGAGTAGGAGGAGAAGAAAAAAAGAAAATGCTAAATAATAAATAGTCTTTGCAGAGCATTTCATATATTTTGTAAAAAGTCAGCTCCCGGAAGGTTTCATTATTTTCTCTGAGAGAGAAGAAGCGTTTGCATAATTTATGTAAAGACTGTATAGAAAAAACTGGAAGATGATGATGGCAGCTGGAAGATTTTCAATTTGAGATGCAGTTTACACCCGTCTGATAGCTGCTTGTGTAGGATTTATTTTGTTACACCTTTTTTTGTACTATTTAGCCATGATTTTCTTAGGTTTTAGGCGATAAGCCACGTAGAAGATGTGATGAGCTTAGAAGCTGTCTCTAGGCTTTTCTTTACTTAGTTGACTTACATGACCGAGCGGAAACACACACGTTATCACTATCGAGTACATAATATATTTATTATATTTTATTAGCAATGGCACATCTGGAAAACAATTAAGCTATGTCATTACTCTTTCCTTTGAAAAGGAGTCCACGATACAAACGATAACCCCTTAATTCCGTACAATTCAGATTAACTATACATTTTGCCAAAAAATCTAATGTTGTGATTCAAAAATAAAAATTCGGGCGTAAAATCAGGTTTAGCAGTTTAAAAATTATATTTAATACTGACCGTGAAAGAAGTCCTTACTCCAAGGTTATCATCAGTCTGGAGGATTATTACGGAAGAGACGATTTTTCAAGAAACGTTTTCGCTATAATCTGCAACACGACGAACAAGCACTAACGTATGTATCACTTTATTATTATTAACTTCTTTACTTTGACGAACCTGAATTTTCAAAATTACACAATATCCTTTCATCTAAATTTCCATTAATGGAAGTTGAATTCGTACTTTACAAAATCTATCTCACATTTATGCTTTTACACTGTTGAGTGCGTAGCACTTTTCTTTTGGACTCCTGTCTCAACTTTACCCGAAAGCATGAAGATGCTTTTGTACTTTCTGCAAAGAAGTATTAGAAAGTTTTTTCTTACAGAAATGCTCTCTTATTTTTTGAATTATGACTGCAATATATTTTTTTCGCAAAAGCCTGACTGACTGAATGACCGCTTTGTAGGGAACTGAAAGAGTGAATGAGTAAAAAACGCTGTTATGTGCCTAAACTTTTACAATGTTTACGGAGGTTTTAAGAAGTTGTCCTTTCACTTGAAACTTAACTTTCTCCGTACAAGTCCACTGTTAGCAATATTTTCTCTCGGCTCTGCTTAAAATGCCAACTTTTTTTCTCTTCACCCTGAGTAATAAAATCTTTGCAAAGCACTTTCCCTTTAAAATGAGCTATGAATAAAATCATTTATTCCATTTCAACTTTTCCTTTTTATTCAACAATAACAACGTTGCCGCAACAACAAGACAAACAACACCATAAGCAAAAAATGTGTAGTCGCACACTAGTAGTTTGTATAGTACTCTGTGGAAAAAAAATCCTCAGATTTTACTTTCACTTTAGAAGGCGAGCTCTAGTTGAAAATTTGATCAAACTCGTTCCAAAACTGTACAAGCTTACATCACTTTTTGCACAAACCTTGTTTATTTATTTCAACAGCACAGCTTCTCTCTATTTTTTCATCTTCTCACTGAAGAAATGGTGTAGAAGGTATAACAATGTAAACTGGCGAAGGAACGCGAAGAAGAAGAAGAAGAAAATAGAAAAAAGGACAACGCAAACGTGGTAAGCAACTCAAAAAGCCAAGTACACTTTGTGTACTTATTTTTTTATACTTGCTTACGATGAAGAACGCCGCTGGTGATGAATGAGCACGCTAAGTGATGAGTGGCTTCGTAAGAGTTGTGTGCTTTTGGTACAAATTTTTACAGTGAACTCGTTTTTTATTCATTGCCAACAAGAACTGGGACTCTAGCTGTTGTTCACGTTGTTCTCGACTAAAGTAGCACAAACAAGTTGGAATAAAGTCAATTGAGTAGTTTTAATTAGAAATATGAAAGGATAATGAGGAGTGAGGAATGTTGTTCAGAAAATAAATACATAGTATGGCAGTAATAATAATAGCAGTGATGAATAGAATATTAGTGCACACACAACACACACGCTATTCACAAATTAACCAATTTGTGCTTTTCCACGAACCTGTTTCATAATCATCAAAAAAGGTTATTTTACATACGGGCATGCACACAGACAAGCACTGTGATACAGAGACGCTGGACAGATTTTTGACGAGATCCTTTTGGACACGGCAAAATTGTTACGAACTAAAACTGGAGCATTGACAAGTTTAGTAATAAGTCACGGGAAGATTGTATTGTGTTTCTGTAGAAAATTTTTGTTGTGAAACAGCCCGCCATAACAACAACCTCAAGTTGCTGTTTTGCCGAAACGACAAGTTTTATGTGCAATTTCTATTCATGAGATGAGAAATATTAGAACAGATATTAATTCTTTTCACTCTGATGGCTAGAAACTGATGTGGAGATTGACAAACTGTTATTTATCATGTGTCTTGAATAGAAAGTAGACAACTTTTCTCATCTTTTTTGGAATGAATTAGTCAAGACTTGAATGTTTTATTCAATTGAGTAACGATGAATTAAAAAGGTATAGTTTACTTTTGAAAACACATTTATCTCATAAGTCACCACTTTGCACTAGTAAATGCAAAATGTAGCTCAAATGTTCACTTGAGAAAAATCGCAAAAATTCCACAGATAAACCGGTTTTCTCAATTTTCAGAGATGATGGTATTTTTTATTTTACTTCAACAAATTCACAGTTCACTTGAATTCACAAAAATGAACAATTATTTGCAGTTATGCTTCTAAAGAAAATTTATTTTTTCATTGAATGCCAAAATGCCAATTTACTTTCGGAATAATATTAAAAGACAAGCACGACAGAAATTTTTATTTTTATAAAATGTGTGGTGTGTCTTTTACTTGGAAAGAGAAAAAATGCCAACTTTTTTCTTGGAACAGTAGCATGTGGATTTTTTCGCATGTGAGAGCGTGTAGCTTTCGTCTGCACTACAAGACACACGGAAGAGAACTGCTTTTGCTAGAGTCTTGATACTGGATTGTTATACGAGCATTCGTACCGCTGCTCCTGCTCAGCTTTCCCCTTTTCACTCTATTTTTTCTCCGTCCTTCTTGTTCTTCTCTTCTATGGTCCTTTCCCTTTTTCCATTAAAGTATGATGATGGTAGTGATGGTAGAAGGTGACTCTGGCTCGCTAAAGATTGCTTCATAAACTGAATCCTTAATGCTTGTATATAAGCTCAATACTCACTGTTCAATGGAGACGACAAAAAGGCAACCAGCAAGCCAGTTACCCGCTACTGCCAAAATATACTACTTCAACTTGAAGAGCACACGCTGGTAGATATTTTCAAACACTGACAATTATTTTCACTAAAAATGCGATGAATTGTTTTTTGATAGGAGAACCAACAATTGTTCCTCAGTTTTATTTTTATTGTTTTTTGAATATACTTTTGTTTTGCCACTCTGAAGTTTTCATTATTTCTCTGAAACATAGAAAATCAAGTGGTAGTGTGGCCGCAAGAAGCCGATTATTATTTTTATTTTGGCTGTAGATAGTGTTATTTCTACCATCATTTTAAGATGGTCATACATATAGGTAGCAATGTTGGTGTACTTTCTCGTTCATATATAGACTAGTAGCGCAGCATCAGAATGAGAGAGGAGCCACTTCTATGACAATGTTTTTTTCTAAGAGGAAAGCCAAAGGGTATTATACTTGTGCGACTTTCAGGCCAGCTAGCTTTCTCTGTCTCGCTCCCACCATCGTTCTCATTTTCTCAAAGCTTCCCATATCAAACTAGAAGTTTGTGTGAGATTGACGATGCAAGATCGTGGTAAACTCTATAACCAAAGGCATTTCTGTCCCCTTTCTCTTCTCTGTAATCGTACTACTTGTAAGAAGAAGAAAAAAGAAGAAGAAATTTTGTGCTCAACGACGGATATTATATGGATGTTTGGATGGCTTCAGAGTGAGAGAGAGAAGGGGAGATGATTTTTGTTTGTCTACTCAACAAGAAGAAGACGGGAAAAATACTAGTGGAGTGAGTTGTTGCACTGCATTTACGCTTTTTTCTTTTTGTGCTGCTTTCTCTCGTTTTTTTACTTACTTTCACAACTACTCCACTTTCTCCAATTTAGTATTGTTGCGGTTTCTAGTCATGTTGACATCCATGAGGAGAAAGATGAAGTGGAGGAGGAGAAAATGGCTAGCGCTAGCATGATGATGACGACGACGATGTTGATTCTGAACGTAGCTTATGTACAAGATATAATACCAATGCCAATACTCAATATAATTTTTTATGCTTGGATCTTATAAAAAAACTCTTTTTATATCCACAACGACTTATAGTCAAGTACACGGTCGTTAACTGCCATAATGATATGGCCTTTTTGGGCCTCAAAACCGCCACTACTACTGATGTGTAAGGAAAGGAGCCAAGTGGTTTGGTGGATTTAAGAGTGGCAGTAGGCAAGTAGAGCAGGAGGAAGCGTCGTCAGAGAGAAAAGTAGTTATGAAGCTATACAAAATACAATAATAATAATGTGACGGAAAATTATGTCCATTTTACGTATTTCCATTGCCATGGACAAGTTAATGTGCAGAAAGCAATCAGAAAAGAGGCCCGTTTATTGGGCATCTTTTAGTGCTACTTGATCAAAAGCTATTAATTATATGATTGTATAAATACTATAAAAGACATTTTTTTCATCAACTTAAAAAAAAACAGTAGTGACTTTCACTTAATTGCCCACGTACTACTAATTCGAAAGCTTTTCTCACAATTTACCATATTTTCAGGAGATTCTCCAATACCTCGTAATTGTAAAAATTGGTAATAAAACGAGAAGGATCGTAACATAACAGTAACGTAGGTAATTACCAGTGGTAACTACAAGTAGTAAACATAATCGTTCCTGAAAAGAGTACAATATTCTAATTCACTTTTAGACACACACCGTTCCTCTCTAATCACCATCATCATCAACCTTAATTATTTTTCTGTCTGCCTTTGGCATCATGGCCTCTCCATAATAAAAATAGCATTTTAGTATTTTGTCTGATCTCTAACCATATCGTCTTGCTCAAAGCGTGTAGAGCAGATTATGAGGTGATACGTTACAAAAGTTCACCTTACGCAGTTTAACACCAATTCTGAAAACTCATCAAACAGTTTTTAATAGGTAAACACCCCTCTCTCTCTCACTTTCAGTCAGACAGAAACCACCTTTGTAGTCACTCACGTAATAATAGCTGGTGGACGCTTTACTTTCGCGTTGCGTATTATGCGACTAATTGTGAAATGAATTGAATCAGCAGTCGTCAAATTCGTTTTACGCCATTGGGTACATCAATAGTCGTTTACGTCATGAATGTCATGTTTTCATTGAGTAAAATATTGAGTTACCGTTGCTAGCGTCGACGCTACCGTATTTTTTGTCGTTGTTGTTAGACATTCTACAATTTCCAAACAGATTATCATTTAAAATTGTAATACGACTGGGACTCCTATTACCAGCGATTTTGTTTTCCGTCTTATCATTCCTTATGAATATTATGATTATTAGTTACCCTGTCGTTTTTGGCAATTTAGTTTACTCCTATAAGCATAAATGCTTTCCTAGTAAATGCCACCGGAGGAGAACTCGGGGTATCAAAATTTATATCATGAGTAGCTTCCAGCATGGCTGTACCGTCATCATCATTTGTGTTTTTGCCCACAACCCTACACTGAAAGTGAATTTTATTAACTTGCTTGAAGGGAGAAAGTTCTTTCAGACTGGCAAATCACCATTTGTATTATTACCGCTGTTTCTAGCATCCAAAAGCTCATTATATAACACCATGTACCACCGTACCACCACCGTTCATTAATTACCGCTTAACAACGTCACAGGAATTTTGTGCTTGGGACTGTTACCACTGCTTAGATAGGAAGACCCACTCATGGGTCTCAATACAATGAACTATCTGTCTAACTATAAATGACATGGACATTTAATTTGGCATAGATGCATAAATTCCCCATCATCGACTATCTACCTACTTCTCATTATCATTACTATCACTGCTTGTGATAAAAGGGTGCAATTATTTATTAGCTTAAAAAAGGCGAAAGAGAAAATGACTGATTTTTTCTATGGATAATGTATGAGGTGAATGTAATTATCAAAGAGAGAAAGAAAGAAAGAGGGGAGATGAGCTAAACGCTGACATGCCATTAACCCAATTTAAGACCATTAACAATGTTGCAAAATGCAAACGAGCAAGTGATGGCCATATATATATATATATAAAAATCATGCATGCTTTCACGTACAAAATCCTTGCCTTTATTTCTCCCCATGGGCATAGACATTCAAAAAAATGTCTGTTGCAAACAGATATAGTTTTACGTTGAGTACATGCATACATGGATGAATGAGTGGTGAGGAGCAACAACATCATTGCTATCAGCCTCATCATCAGAATGGAGAGAGAGAGAGGAGGAAACAAGAAGAAAATGCTAAATGGTCCGTGGCTCCACATATATCTTTTCTCAGAGCTAAATGTTAGTAGTGAATTGCTTGCTCCTTGTTGGGTGCATAAATAATGAAGCGGGTTTATGGCATCATACACATTCCCCTTGTTCGTGTTACATTTCGATAGTAGAAAGTAAAGCAGACATAGTATTTGGGTACACCACTTGTAACTCTTACTCTGAAACTATTCCATCCGATTACTTATTATCATCATGCACAAAAAACAAGCAAAAGGGGAAGAGAGCCGAAAGTCATCATAATCACTGGCATGCTAGAAAAGCTAGCTGTCCGAATTGTTCTTACAAATTTCCAAAAACACAATTGACAAAATTTGTAAACCTTGCCTCGGCACAAGCTCGTGAACCAGAAAAAAAGAAAGAAATAGGTAGCCAATTCTAAAATAAGAGAACTGAATTAAATACACGTATTGCAATTATTGCTAACATCAATGTGGTCTATCAAGCTTATTTGACAACAACTCCGAGAGCTGAGAGAACAAATGGCGAAACTTACACAGTAGTCAATTATAAAAATCGTCAATGTGTTGAGTTCTCGTTTTTATTACAGTAGAAATAAAACACTATAATATGTAGTAATAAATTGGAGTGTTATATCTGATGATAAATACGTGTGTACATTCTTTCATGTGTGTTGCAGTAATAGTAACAGTGGCTGCAGCACCCCCGCCTGAGGTTTTAATTTGAAATGTGTTATGCAACACATTTAAGTGCGGTAGGCATCATCATCGAGCAACCTCAGATAGAAGAAAAAGGAAGAGCGCATTCTGGAATGAAAAGTTGCATCTCGCATTGCTCCACTCCCTCATCTCTTCAGCGTGATAGCCTATTCAGTAAACTGCTAATCACTTCTTAATACACAATATCTGAATAGCAAATGTGTGAATAGTCCTAGACACGGAAGGAAAACACGCTGCTCAGATGCTGCCATTGTTGCTTCCCCGTTCACCTTATTTACACGCAAAATAGTAAGGCTTTTCCAGAGACGTTTACATGTAATCATGAGTGTCGCCAGTGGAATGGGAAGCACTATATCATCCTCATCAGAGCCATCATGGTTGTAGTCGTAATTATGAATGAGGCAATGTCATACTATTATCGTCCGTGATCATGATGATGAACTCCCAACGGAAGTAAAAGTGACAGGAATGAAGAGGTGAATCAGAATAAAAGGCGCATTGGCAGCTCATTTGACTAAAATAAACGGATGGATGCTATCATCATCAACAATATCACCTTTATCATGATCATCAGTGAAAGTGCAAACTATGTATGTCTGTATAGATTTGCGTAAAGTAGAGAAAACAGAGCGTAAATGTGTGTATGCACTTATCTGTTTCACTCGTACAAGTGAGCACTCCGCATCCGCCCTCCGTTGTCCTTCTCATTTAGCTCATCTTCGCAGCAATAAAGATCCATCCATTTACCTTTTTTAGTTTTATATCCATTTTCATCATCACTCATGCACACTGACTTCGAAGGTTTATTCAAATGCTGTGAGATGAGATGATGTTGGAACAAAATGCTTCTCATGCACTGATAGCTTCTTTTTCTCTCCAACGTGATCACTCTATTCAATCAGTCAAGCAGAGACATTAGTCAAGTCGAGTTAAGAAGATGATGGTGATGAGGATAATGAAAAGAAAAGAGATGCTGATGATGGTGATATCATTAGCAAAAAGGGTTTCGGCTCCTTTGATTAATTCCTTTTAATGTTATCTTTTTCGAATTAAGAGCATTGCCGAGATGTGAAGCGCAACTTGTTTTGTTATTAGTACTCTACCATTGTATTTTCCACCATGGTAGAGAATCATGAATACAAAGTATGTTCTACTTTTGAAACGAAACGTATTTGTGTGGAATAAGAGCATAAAGAATATGCTGGGTTTCATCTTGGAATTGACAAGCAGATGCTTCTTTTGAAACGAGAGAAACAGTAAAATGCAAATATAAGCGAAACCTTGTTAATTTGCGAAAGTGAAAGCGTAGCATACATCAAATCTTGTACACTCCAAACCATATATGTATAACCTTGCTATTTTGAAACGTGGAAAGCGATGGCATTACTTTTTATTTACTCAAAAGCAACGTTTGGGTTATGGACACATAAACAATGCAAAATATAAGTGTGAAAACACTGACTGATGCTGATACTTTTCGGAAACTACAAAAATTCACATTTTTGAAGATACATAATACATTTGTACTTGATTTAATTGACTCCGAGGTAAAATTTGGCCAAAATTTGAAAAAAATATGGCATAGTGCCCAGTTCTAGGCCTGAGATTTCGTTTGCTTACTCTTCTGTCCTGTTCTCACACAAGTAGTAGAAGTTACACAAAGCTTTTATATAAAAATTACGAGTCGTCATTGTGCCTTCTTTTCTCTCGTTACATATATTGTAATCGTGATGCTTCACTATATGCTTTAGTATTTTTTCGTACGTAAAAATGCACTTATAGTGTCATACGAATGCATATTGTTACGCGAGACATAAGAGCAAGACTTCCCTAAGAAAGAAGACATGAGCCCAGAGGACATCTATCCGAGAGTCCCACTTTTTCAATACAAATTATTAATACAAGTCGCCTTGTTGCGTCACTTTCTTCACTCAACCTCATGAAGTCATTCTCCTTCTTTTTTCTGGATTTTCGTGGATACATACAGCTACAATCACAAGTCAATTTGGCGTGCTACTATAGCGACATATCTTTACATAAAGAATCATTCACCAGTAGCAGTACACACATGCATACTTCACACAAACACGAAAAAGCGGAACGTGAATGTACTCAACAGAATTTTTCCCTCTTTCTTGTCTCCTTTTGCTCTTCATTCATTCCACAGTCAAGTAGGCAGAGAGCATAGGGCAGACACATGCAAGGATATAATATAAATGGGAGTGGGAAGCTGGAGTAGGAAAAAATACTCAAACAAAACTAACTAGAAAGCAAGTATATACATTAATATTAGAGAAAATGCATAATAAATATGAATCCCCTCTCTATACACTTCGAGAAGATGATATGTGCTCTTGTGTGCTCCTCTCTTTTCTCTGCTTGCCTTACTACGGAAACATGGTGGGAGAGAAAAGTATAAACGGCTAGGAAGAGTAGACGAACTGAACGAGGAAGAGAGAGCCAGTAAGAAAGAAAAGCGAAAGAGAGAGATAGAGAAACAAGACGAGAAAAAAATGTAGAGCTGTAAATCTTTCAAAAACCCTGTTTCATAAATTATCATACAAAGCCTCTTGTCGGAATTCTTGTATGTTGTTTCCCTGAAACTTCGTTAGTTATACACACACACTTTCCCTCTCTGTGTGTCTTTTACATGGAGTTTTTGAAGGTTGCTAGGAAGTAAAAAAAAGAGAATACCAAAATAAGTAAGAAGAGAAAAAAGTGTGTTTTGCGCTATGTTCCTTGTTTTCGGTGTGTCGTGTGTTGCTACTACTTTTGTTAATGTTTGCTTTGAAAATGTTCCCTGTTACACGTTTGCTCTGCACTAGAATTTTGTGGTGGCGGTGCGAGCACTATGTTGTTGTTGGTGGTTGTTAGAGTAGCTTGTGGTGGTTTGAATTCACTACTTACATATGAACCCTCTTATTTAACAGAAATAACACCGACAGTGTTACAAGAATCCTTTTAATGCGTATCGGGAAAAAGATAAGTACCTAGTTACGTGAGCATCCATTTAGCAACATTCAGTCAACCATTCATTCATACATTCCTTAAGAACTGAGGCAAAGAGAAGAAAACTTCCTTGTGAAAGTACAGCTTCTTAGATGATCAGAATACAATACTAGTGCGTATGATATCAGTAGCATAAATATTTAGAGAAAGCTTCTCATTGTAATACATAATATTATGCCAGTGCCAATGACTGTGTGTTTGTTTACACACTGACGGAAAAATGTTTGAGGAAAGAAAAAGAGCACATAGAGCACCACTGTTTCTTAAGAAACTACACTTAAGCTTGAGCTAAACATTCAAAATAAGTGCGTGTAAATGTAACTCTGTTTTAGCTCCCCGTTTTGAAGAGCTGTAAGAAGAGAGAATATGCACGCTGGAGAGTTTGGAAAATAGACTAGGCGGGAATAATAAGCACAAGTAGACATAGACGGATACATTCGTATGGAAGAGAAATTGTAAGAGAGAGGAGAAAATAAATGGCGGTAGAAATCAACTTAAGGCAATGTAACATTATCAGACAAGATAGAGCATAAGCATGAAGAAGACAAAGTAAAAGAATAAAGACGCGCAACAACAACGCAAGAAAGCATTCATGAGCTGATGGTCTGTTCGGGTTTGGCGGTGGGCCTTCTGAAGACATTTTCATGCTATGCATGTAATCAGATACACACAAACATACACTATACATATCTTCTCTTGAATTTGATTGGAAAAGGACGGACAAGTATATTTTCAGTAGAAAAAAGTATTAATACGTGGTTATATTCATATGGAAAATGTTCTTAGTACTTTCTTCTTATTCTTTTTGCATCGATACGTTTGCTCTTCTTACCACCACGTCTTTCTCCTTTCTCACTCCTTCAACCGTTCAGCCAGCAGAAGTTAAGGAGAAAGAGAAAAGAAAGAGATGATAAAAACTTTGATATAATTTATAAAACTTTATCAGTATTTTTCCTTTTTACTTTCTTTTCTTCCAACGAGGAAAAAGACTGGCATGCACACCGTGAAGTTTAGATGCTGCTACCTTAAATACCCGAGATTATATACAGTGCGGTTTTCCAGCTATCCCACAAGCAAAACAGTTGATTCTACGAGCATCACTATAAACTTTGCTATTTCAACTGCTATGCTTGCGACCTCGCTTTTTTGTGTTAAAAAAGTAGATCACAAGAAATGCATGAAGAGGCAGAAGAAACCACAGGA
>JAQIXW010000150.1:0-44467 GCA_034700685.1 Willowsia buskii | reverse complement strand
GGTTTCCTCAAAACCTCAGTCCTGGTTTCCTCAAAACTTCAGTCCTGGTTTCCTCAAAACCTCAGTCCAGGTTTCCTCAAAACCTCAGTCCTGGTTTCCTCATTCCTCAAAACAAAACGGTGCCTTTCGACATGGATTGAGAGGTAAGTTACTCAGTTGAAAGTACTTAGCAGCCATTTACGTTTATCTCCTGTATGCATGCCTGTAAAATATGCATTTCCTGGACTTCCACTTATTGGAAATTTGATGATTGACGTGAAATGTATATCATAGTTTTTCGGAATATTTTGAAAAATGTATAAAAACTCGCAAAATTGTGACATTTCTGGTCGACCATTCATTATACATAGTAGACTCCAGGCAGCAGATAAACCTGACAAATGCATGATATAGAGAACATGCGATTATGCGATGCGTGTGAAGCAAGAATTCTGCATAACATGCTTTTTGGCAATAATAAGCCAAGTGGGGTGGTATGAGACCATAAAACACTGATTCTCATGCTTTGATTATATGATTGATATTACATAACCAATTAAATTTCTTTAAAATAACATTTATTTTTAGGTAGAATCACATCGGTTTATTAAGTTTTTTTTTCTTTTGATTGATGAAAATACACGTTAGACGCTATTAAATGGTATCAATTCATATGTAGTTTGTCTTTGAAATTCAGGAAACGTCTAATATACAAAAATATTCAACGGTCAAGTATCTTATTGTTGGCAGAAAAAAATGAATTATTATTATATCTTTACGAGTACACTTAATGTAACTGATTTATTAGCAATCGTTTACAAACTATATATGTTCATGGTTACCGGTCGCGACTGAACCACATTAACAGGATGTTCGGGGGAAAATGTTTTTATTTTCTTTAAAATTTAATGTCTACTCGTCGAAATAACAATTAAACTAACATTAGTGGTGACTAAAACGATGAGTGCAGTACAGTCAGATTTTGGGTTGCCATTGTGCACCCCCTTCTATCTTGACAAATGATAGCGAAATTACAGATAATGACAATTTACATTGTATAAACTACACTTTTATTTATAAGTAAGTACAAACAGCGAAACTCTACAAAACGACTATAAGCTAATAAAAATGTAACGCGAAGCAAAAAAAAGTAATTATAATTCAAATCAAATCTATGGAAGCAGAGATACAGTGATGGTCAGTGAAATAACTAATAAGTAAATTATAACTATAATATTACCATATAGTAATAATACATTTTATAGTAAAAACTAAATGACTTGGTATTCTTATCAGCCAAACATCTGCATCAGCGCAGCACAACATTTACATTATTTCATAGAGTTGTTTTCTAAAGGTAGTTAAGCCGCCTCATAGACGAGCAGGTATAGTCGTTTCATATTATCTAAACTGAAAATTATGAAGTGTAAGGAGTCCGACAGTTTATAAAATTATCTTACTTGATGGCTATTTAATATTGTAAATATCTGATCACCCCTTGTTAAGCAATGATTACAGAACCAGTACTGAAAATTTAAAAGCTTCATTTTGATCCTTTCTAATAAAAAGTGTATGGTAGGCTAGGAAACTAGCTAAGAGAAAGTTTTCAAAAAATGTAGCACCGTTTGTTCCAAGCCCATTTTCACCGGTGTTTCTAATTAAAAACGTAATGCAATAATTACAATTTAAATAATCGTTGTACTCTTTGTCAAATCTAGCTTCAAGTGAGAAAAACCGAATATGATGTCCCCAAAGAAAACAGAGATCAATGTAATGGTTTTGAAATGGTTTTAAAAAAAATGATGTTGTGTACCCCTCATCTAGTGTGAAAGTTCTCTCGTATTAGCTAGTCATATCGTCTTTCTCAATTACAGTAAGGTAAAAATGTACTGACTAAATTCGAAGCTATCATCAAAGTGTATGTATGTAGGAAAATACAGTTTGGTAGTAATAATATTATTTAGGAAAGACGTTACAAACCATTGATTTTCACATAAATTGAAATTTACGTCAATAAGTGTCAGTTAGTAGTAGTGACAAACTGCATACAAACTTCAGTACACAATACAATTTAAATAGTATAAATAAATAAGACATGATATTTTTAGTAGTGAGGCTTTAACATGTAGTAGTGGTTCTTTATTATATCACTTCCAATTTTTAGCTCATGACGCTGAGTTGTTAGGAGATAATAATGGTAGTGAAGTATTTAAAGCGTCCTTTAACGCTCCGAGTTGTTCCTCTCCCAGTTTTATTTTATCATCAATTTCCCTGGCATCAATAATGAGTTTTGCTTTCATTTTTACAAAATGATCATAGTCAGCATATTCTTCAGCGGTCAGGTACTTCTGCAAGAAACTAGAAACTTGAGCGCTTCTTCGATCAATATTTTCTTTGAGAATTTTGGCCTCGTCCAGCTGCTCACGAAGTTTGTCTCTCTTGCTTTCAAGACTCTTCTGTAAAACAAATAAATAAATAATACGAAATTAAAGAAAAGTCACAAACCAATCATTCGAAACACTTCACTGATAAAGATATTCAACAGCAACTACACACATTAGAAATGACAAGTTACAAGTTAATAATATACCTTTTCTTGTGGATTTGGTGGATCTGATAGACCCATTAAAGCATTCTCGGCTCTGGCCAGTCTTCCAGATATTCCCAACAACAGACTTGTAATCTTCTCGATCTCCTCAACGTGTAGCTTAAATTTGTCAAACTCATTGCGCTTAGCTGTCTGCTTCACACGATCAACAACCATGTGTCCAAGTTGCTCATTTGACTGGATTTCTTCACGAAGTAAAAGTTGCTCAGTACGGAGTATTTCCAACTTTTTACTGATGCGAGAGACCAACTCCTCCTTAAAAATAACGACATTATGAATTTTTAACTTGCAATGCAGTACTCTAAACAAAGAGTAATATGCTACCAATCTATGTTAAGCTAAAAAAATTCGTTAAAAAACTAACCTTTTGTTTATCCAGTTCTTCACTGTCAGTTCCACTGATTGGTTCTTTCTTAATGTCGTTGTTATATTGTGTCAAAAATTTCGCTTTGCTTTCTGACGTTGTAAAATAAGCTGAATCCGCAGGAAGAGGCGCATGCCCGTTACATCTGAAACAAACAAGATATATTCAGTATTAGAAATATATTTTAATGAATTTAGCATTATTCACTTCCTCTTAACTTCTGACTAAAAATGTCCATACCCCTTGTCTTACTTTGTATCGACATATACGAGCCATTCACTTGATGAACGTCGCATACTTTCAAAAAGTTCCCATTATTTAGAGAAATTCAAAAAATTAAAAACTATACAACCCCAAGCACCTAATGTATTCAAAAATGACTTATTTCTGCAATCTGTAAAAAATTAGGCTTTCAATTAACTTAAAATCTGCGCCATATATGAACTGATGTAAATCATTCTACTTCTCAATCTCAACTGCGGTATCATCCTATTATGATTCGGGATCATAGTGAGTTGCCTATCAGAGGGACTTAAATGGATGAGTAGAAAAATCGATGGTTGCTTAGGACATTTTACAGACATGATAACAACATCACTCCGAGGAACAAGGAATATGCATGGATGATGGGACTACGTTACACGGGAACGGGAGTAGTGATACCAATCTAGCGTGTCTTTCACAGCAACAGTCTCCATAACAAATACGAACCTAGAGGGGAACCGAAATGGGTCTTTATCACTGTTCAGAGGAGCATACTAGACAAACGTTATGCAACCCTTCTTAGATACCAAAATAAAACAAAGCATGAGTTCCTGTGTAAATGGCTTTATGTGCTTCACCTGTTATATCCAAACTTTGAAAAAGGGGAGATTGAAAATCTAAGGCAAGTAGAGCTATCGTTTATATGCACGTTTAATATTATGGTCATTGTTATTGTAACACATTTCTTGAATTAGCAGTGCATTCTCACAAAAACACAGTTGCAAATAAATATCCTAACTACATCCAAGTATACTCACAAAAGATAAAACTCGTATGAATATTTTAAAGCAATAAAATGAAATGCTTGTAATATAAATATGGTCAATTGAGAAATTATTTATGTATGAGAGACTAACCTTCTATAAGAAGTTGGTGCTGCTGAATTCGGTTGCAGTTTCGCATTCGGATCGTTGTTTTCAACAGTCTTGGAGTTTGCGACTGGAGACGATGAGCTCCTGGCGGCTACTTTTACGTCATAGCCATCGCTGCGTGCGTTCCCGTTGGAACTGTGACTAAAATCTGCCTTCACATTGGATGACAAATTGATGGGTGGCTTGCTAACGTTTTCCTTATAAACTGTGTCGACGACAGTTGCAGTCTTCTGTTGCTGACTTGTAGCCTCTTCTGGAGCTGGAGACGGATGTGATTCGGATTTCGAGTCTTCAGCAGAACCTTGATTTTGGGTTTTCTCCGAAACTGGTCTCTCCACCACAGCACTTGCACCTTGAGAGCCTCGTCGCTCCATTGTTTCCGGCTGTAGTTTCAATTCCAAATGGAACAAACCTTCCATATAGTCTGCCGTTGTTTTATGATCTGGTAATGGCACTGTAGATAGAAAAGGAAAGTTTGCTGTAGATTAACGTAATATGAGATTTACTTTTGCGAAACTAAAAAAATTAGGGCCATCATGCAAAGAAATGCTTACCAAGTAGGGTTTGAAGTTTGTCCCCCTGGGGTAGCTGTTTAGCTATGTCCCTTGAAAGTTCTTCACATTCTAGCTCCTCTTGCGTTTTTTGACGTCCTGTATAGAAAGAGGCAGTAGAATTGGAAGCATTGACTGCTGACGCTGCATTACATCCTTTGCTTGTTTGACATCCTTCTGCTGTTGACGGTTGGCTATTATTTGAAACCATCATCCCGGGTTCATTGGAACCAGGATAAGAATATGATCCCATTCCATTCATTCCACCATACCAATTATCGCTTCGAGCACTGCCGTTTAGCATATCACTTTGCAAAGTGACGACCGATGTGCAATTGACACGCAGACTTAATTCTGACTTTTTCAAAAAAGAATGATTGCTTTCAGAGAAGGAATGACTTGAATTAATGCTCGATCCACCGTTCTTGGTTTCCTTCTCATATTTCTCGTATTGAAGGGGTGGTACGATCACAGACGGTAAGACAGAGTTAGTGACAGCAGTACTCCGAAAACTTGCTTGGTCTTTGTGCTCATCGAATTTGCTTGCTTTCTCAGGTGCTGCTTGACTTAACGGATTTCGAATGTGTCGCTCATCCTTTTCACAATTGCTTTCAGATCTCCTCACGCTGGCGCAACTGTCTCGTTCCGGCTGAGAAGCGCTGCCGTCTGTATCACATGGCTTTGTTGAATACGTTAGCATAGAATTCGAAGAGTTAGTTGACGAGGGAGGACACATTGGGATCACATCATTTCGCAATGATAGTTGACTTAGCTTCTCCATGGAATTTTCCACTGCATTACTATTAGTCACACTGCTTGAGCCCCTAAGTGGAGCGACTTGCGCTATTGGGGGAGGAATCGTCGACTGAGAAGCACCCGTCTTATTATTGAAAATGTTACTGTCGCAGCTGATACTCCGATGGAATAAAGGCTGGGATAATGGAGGTTGAGGGCTACCACTAGTTGATGACGCTGCTGTTGACGAAGGCGGAGACGCAGCCCCTTTTGCAAGTCCATCCGAAGTGAATATCACAGTTGTGCTGGGAGGTCGAATGTTGTGAAATTTTTCCCATGCTACAAAAGAACACAAACAAAACAAGAATGTTTAAGATTTTTTTATATGTTGAAAGGTATTACCGAAATGTTTCACAATTATTCATTCACCACCTACCAGTGCAACTTTCAAACTCCTTTTCCATGTCTATAAAATATCCAGAGGCTAATGAATATTTAAAGATAATGTCTGCCACTAAAGTTCTATTTATAATTTTTTTTTAGAAATTTACAATAGGCGTGACTGCCTGTGAAATCACCTATATGAATTCCTTTGATTCATCTGTTTTCTAGCCACTCTGCACTGTATTTGCTGTGCTCTACGCTGCATGTTTATTCGACGCACGCGACATCACCAATGCAACACGTCTAGTCGTTTTAAAATGAAAGATTACTCTGAGACGTTGGTGTCGTACAATACTTTTGAAAACATGCTTTATCCAGTAGTCAATCAGCCACTCGTTGATTGATTCGAGCTTACATTATCAAATACAAAAAAGAAAAACAATAAATGAAGCCCATACAACTAGATGAAAGATGAGGGCATATAGCATGCAAAAACATGAAATCGCAAATCAATAGAATCTTTCGAAAAGTATTATTCGCGATTAGCATCTACTACATGACAAGCGCCATTGAATTTTAACTTCAAGCTCACACAATCCAAGCTACATAATATTGCCATATGCCATAC
The DNA here is from genome assembly GCA_034700685.1 of Willowsia buskii. Taxonomy (NCBI): domain Eukaryota; kingdom Metazoa; phylum Arthropoda; class Collembola; order Entomobryomorpha; family Entomobryidae; genus Willowsia; species Willowsia buskii. The sequence continues at coordinate 38,082 of JAQIXW010000150.1, read as the reverse complement.
CCATGTTTACATTAGAGCTATGCTATATTTAGCTATTCATCAATGTTCAAATTATCACTAAAATCTCAAATCTTAAGTAAACTTGTGTAAATCATTCATCGTCTTGTGTAGATTTACTCCACTTGAGACTTTGAAACTACGCCCCATGCACATCGTTTTAGACAGCTATTAGAGGGAGAAGAGTGAAGAAAATTGCTAATATTGCGTAACCACGTAGCATTACACTACTTTTACGTAGAGAACCATTATTATTTCGTACATTTAAAGATCAGTTTTACAACGGAGACGTACGTGTACTACTATACATATTATATCCGTATTTATGACAGTCAGTCAGTCCTTGGTCGCTAATCTAATCCAACCACTCCATTTCACATTTCGCTGCAGAAATGAGAGTGGAGAGCACATTCATTTTCTTTCGATCTCAATACGTCTAAACTGTAAGTACATAATTCCCATTAAATGTCCAACAATAAAGTACTAATAAACAAGTGTGCTCACATATTCCCCTCTGCATATTACCATATATCCACATCACTTCATGTCATGTAATCAGAAATTCTCTATTGCACTACAATAACACTGTCAATTTATTCAATTTATGTCACTCCACCACGAGGAGATTTCTTCATAGCGTGTGCAACAATTACCCTCTTCTATGCATACCTATTGTCAGCAGACAAAGAGTTTTGCGCACTATCTTCGTCGCTGAAATGGAAGCAGTGCTGTTAATCGTGATGTTGATAATGAATGAAAAGCGCCATGCATAGTCTGATGTCACCACCTTCTTGATCACACTCCATCGTTAAAATAGTATCATAACTCGCTCACAAACTCAAATTGCTATGCGACGTATTTACTCTGCCGTGTACTCTATAATTTAGTCAATTTTAAATCCGATCCATCATTTCATGGATTCACGTGAACGATTTGAGATGCGATTGTGATAATTCATCTTCACTTATATATGCTAATAATACCTCGGCTCAGTTTGCAATGCTCATTATTTTTTAATACTCCCTACTACTGCGGCTATGTACACTGGGCGCACTTTTGAATGTTTGGCAAATTTCGCATCCATTACAGATGCCATGGCACTTGGCAGTTAGATCAGTGCAGTGAGCTTTATTCGAATTAAAAACGTGACAACTAGCAGGGCCGGTTGAGCATATTATAGGCATATCCTTTTGTCGTGTGTTTCAACAGACTCTTCATTTGCGATTTAGGCTATTAAGAATCAGAAAGTCTACTACTACTGTCATATTATGTTCGTATTGCTGGTTCTTACATTTCATTTCCCAAGTTAGACTTGTGGGGTACGTCAAAGAAATCAAAATAATAAATGAAAAGCATAACGCACTCTTCTCTATTGTTATAAATGATAAGTGCAGATAGCCGCGTCAAGGACGACATCACTTAACCTTGCTAGTTGGCTTTGTATACAATACAAATCATTGTGTAAGTGGAGAAGTGAACAACAGTAAGGCAACATAATTTTGCTACTGTTATTAAAGCATAACAGAGTAAATCACGCACGATGATGGGAATGCAGAGAATACAAAATATTGTATTTGAAACTGTGGTTTTATACCCTTTCCAATCACCTTAACTGACAAAAACGCTGACTGTTGTGACTAAAGGACTGCTATCAACGGCTACAATTTTTATAAGACCTAGGGCAACTAACTTCTAAAAAATTATAGACACGTCGTGTAGTGCATAATTGTGGTTCACTGTTCACTACCTACCTAGCTGTACCCAGCTTGAGTGACATGCATAACTGAAAAAAATCATTAATGCTCATATTATATGGTCTTTGGCTTTGTCCCTAGAGTGGCCTTCACCGACTACAAGACTGCTGTCATTTAGCAAATAACAATCTCAACTTGAGATCTATGATTCATGAAAAAGTATTTGAAGAAAATGTAAGATTGTATGTAAATAAATGCCGCTGAGACTGCAGCCTACACCCTTCATGTATTTCAATTGAAACGAGTACGCAATAATCTTTCACATGAACGTGATTACATTTCAAGAGATTCATGAAGAATACTTCAGTCATTTTTGTTACGAATTGACAATGAGTAAAGCAGAGACAAAAATATTCGATGGAGACATGATTTCATTATTTCTCATCGTGCTATCCTGTAGAGTTTTTCTATACATGAGCGTTTAAGAATGTGCACACACATAAGTACAGCCCAGCAAAAACAATAATAATCATAATAATAACAACTCAAGAAAATATCGTTCTCTTCTTCCAACATTGAAGTAAAACCTCTGCTTGAAGATATAGTAATAGATAGCAATTACACTTCGCTATTATCCTTTCCATCACGACATATTCTGATTTATTTATTTGTTTAATTTACTGCTAAACATGGACACTCAATTAAATCATAATGACTACTTTCTGTTTTACTCTACAATTCCCTCGACCGTGGCACTAATACCATCAGCTTAAATAGCAAACAATTCGCTCAATCAACACATCTTCAAATAATAACTGAGACATTCTACACGCATTAACCACCAAAAAGAGGAAACGTGATGTACTCCTGCATTGCATCATTCATCATTGTTTCATCGAGTTTCATCTATGGGTCAGAATATAACAAGCGTTTTAGAAATGTCATCTTGACGTGGGTGTGCTTGTATGTCTGTCATGCCCGTATGTCATTACTAAACTACCTTACTCGTTTTGTGAGAAACTGAGTACAAAAATTTCTTTAATTTTTACCAATTTTCCTAGCCCTGGAGGGTAGGTCCATTCTCTTGGGAGTGGAGAAAACAGTGTTATTTAGTTTGCCAAGACAAAATACAATTATGGATTTCTACGCTTTTGCTAATCATCAGCGAATGCCACATGCAGTTACGTCTTTAGAATCAATTTTACAGTTAATTAACAATGAAATTTATTAAGATTTCAGACATGAATAATATGCAAACGTTTGACCAACCAAAATAAGGATGGAGTGATGCATTGACTTAATTTTGCTATATGCTCTACAGTATACAGGGAGTTCATGAACTTGACTAGCGAATTATATGACTACTAAAATTGAATAATGCATAGATCAACAGATCAGACAAAAATGACATATAATGAATATTTACATGTTATATTACAACTTTCAACTTACAACATTTGAACTTACCAGCTGGAGACAGCGTTGAATCGAGCTTGCCACCACCTAAATTTGTCATCGATCGTGTAGATCCCACCGAGTCTGAAGCACCTGGTGAAGGTGACTCCAACGAGGACTTATTATTGTTATGGCTGCCAAGTCCGGACGGGGATAATGTTCTTCGGTAGCGTCCTTCATAGCCCATAGTCCTCTCTTTCCGCTGAGCCATGTACGAATCCTTGTGAAGACAGCTACTCCTATGAAAATAAATGAATGACACGAACTTTATTAATTTGTCAAATCATAAAAAACTCATGAATCTTTGCTTATTTTATCCGTATGCATAAATGAGCAGCATACTGATGTTAATTTACTCGTGCTCCCCTCTAGCCCAACACCCAACAACATTATTATGTTGGCGATTTTCAACTCAACATTTCTGTAAAATCCTTGTGTTTCCAATTTCAACCATATTATTTTTATTATACATTTATAACTTTGCAAATAACACGCGTAAAAAATCTTCAATCTTAAATTTGCATGCATAAACACGTTCATGGATTAGCATCAAGGCCTTTAAAAACAAACAACTTGCTTTCATGGAGATTTATAAATGCATGATCATGCTTGTTGGTTATCTAAATCTTGAGATATGAAACCAAACAAATAAATGTGATCATACTAGTATCATGGCATGTGGATATTTGTTTCCGATATAAGCTATCATGTGCCCATGGCTTCTAATTTCATTTTTACATTTTACATTACTCGTCATCTTGAATATTTTCCATTCTGCAGTTAATACATATATTATGTATTGATTTGTTTTTTCTTCTTTATCGAGTCAGACAGTAATGATTCCGGTAGAAGAATTTCTTTGAGTAAGTAAATAAGTAAAAAAGAATTTGGGGTGCCTATGTAAAAAAAAATAACAGTATGGATGGGCATTGATCGGTTTTACTCATCAATCAGTAATTCCTTTGTCCCTTTGCCTTGATAACTGAGCTCGTTACAACTGAACATTCATTTCCGCCAGACTTGAAATGTGTGGGAGAAAACAGAAGTAATATATTATACTTGATTTAATACACTACACAAGGAAGTTGAAAAGTACCGTTTCGTCATATTTGTGAATCATCCATCAAATACAATGATACTTAAAGACGACCAGAAAATTGCAAATCTGTACTTTGTACATTGTAATTCTGATTTATAGCAAATTATGATTTCAACTCGTTAATTACATATTGTGCAATTGACTATTCTATGCACAGTCAATTTTGACTTCTCAAATCTCAAGTATCAATTCCTGACTTAGTTATGCATTATTTGGGTACATGTTCAACTGTATTGTGTGATTGGTCACTACACCGCGCAAAAAGGGTTGAAAACTAATAGGTAGTTCCATAATTTTATTGTACGTTGTTTTCCATGATTACGACTACGACCAAATTTCTCAATGTTTTGCAGGAGCTGGCGGCATTAATGCATGTACATATGTACATATGAAGCTTAGAAAAATCTCTCATTTTTATTGCCTCTTCCCACAATTTTCGAAAAGAAGGATAAGGATCGTAACCACAACATGACGGTCGGTGGACGATCGGACACATGAAATTGTAGGGACGGATCGACAAAATAATAATTATATACCATTTTCTACGAATCTATCTTCTGATATTTGTATTTAAGGTCCCTGAAATGAAACCGAGTGTTTTCTTGCAAGGAACTTGCTAAAATATCAGGCTATTATATTGCGGAATAAACCACAAAAGCCGCAATAAACATAAGCGCAACGCAATGTGCATATTTATACTATACGCAGTTTAAAGTCTTACATCTTTAAAGTTTAAACCTCTCATTTGATTCAAATAGAGCAAAATCGTTTCAGAGGTCCACATGACGATGAACCAAAACAAAAGCATACAAAAAGAAAAAGTTTACTGTTACAGTACAATGAGCCGCGGCGCTGTTTGGGACTTTTACCATTTCCGGTTATTTTTATTGTTAGGTAGGCATATATAATGGCTCAAATCTTATTCAAAAACTAATGGTCGGAAATTAATTTCAATTTATTTCCTTCCTACAGATGAGCAAAGTTAATTTGTGCAGCATTTATGACGTAGAAGCGCATGTCATCAACCTGGTTTCTAGAGAGAGACTACATTAATTTGATGGATGTCAACCAGAACAGTATTATTAAAAGCAGAGCGCTGAGAGCAGCAAGCCAAACGTAAACTGAAAACCGAGCAAATCATTGCCTTTGCAACAGACTCTATTTATCCATCTAAATATGGAACAAGATGTTTTCATATTTTAGAAACACGATTTCATAATTACCATAAATGTGCTTCTTATTGTTGGGTGATGAAAGGTAGTAGGAGGAAAAGAGGAACACAAGTTGTTTTTAGTTTCTGCATGATTGTCCACTATAATCCACGACTAATTACCTCTTTTCTCCTTTCAAAAGCACTCTTCATTAAAGTCGTGATCTCTCAAGTTTTAACCCTACTTTTGCCAGAAAAATGTAATTTCATAGGTCAGTGGGTCGACGTATACACTGCTGCTTGCCTTTATTATTATGCAGCGAAAGCGATTATGATCATTATACCTAGACTATGCAAAGTCGTGTCGTCACAACACAAGAAATTAAGAATTGTCAGCGTAGCCATAATAGCGTTTTTGCTCAAAGGGCTGTCACTTTGAAACCTACCATAATATTAAATTTCCCCTTTTAGGGTTACTGGAAGTAACACTCACCGAGATTGCGGAATTTCAAGCACTTATAGAATGCACTACATTTTTAAAATGCAAAACTGACAAAATAGAATGAGAAAAATATAGTTTACAGACTTGTAGGTACACACAGACGGGGATTTCCTAAACTGTTTATGCAAAGCCTCCATCTTTTAATAGCCATTTGGTATTGTTAGCATTGTATTGACAATGCAGCCAAAACCTACGACCTACAAAAACAAGAGGCGTTTTAATTCTTTCTGTATTATTTTTTTCTTGGCACGAACACATTCAAAAATACTCTGCGTCATCCTATTTTTACCCCAGATTTTATAACTCTCTAACTATTTCCACATTTTGATGCTGTTGCATTTTCGACTAAGAAAAGATAACAAAATGATGAATGCATGAATTGAATGTTTGAATGTTTTTTCGTGAATACAGCTTACTAAACATTCTCGACTTGCTTGTTTGCCTTCCTTCCTTTCCAAATGGCACCTCGATTCGACTTCAACACGATCCCAATTCTCAATACAATACCTACATCATATTTTACATTTTATGCACACTGTTAATATTACTATTTATGAATCCTGCAGCTGCATTATTAAAATAAAAGCAGTGTTGTAATGTAAACCATAATAATATTCTATCCGTCCAAAAAAGATGAAAAAAAAACATTTAGTTTTTTGTGTTGGTGCCCACTGTTACATCAATAACATGTACTACTTTAATCCAGCTCAAACTTAACTGGTCTGAATCTGAATTTCATGAAAATACCTGATAGTGTGCATGTGTGATTGTGCAATCTTGCATAGCTCTACATACACACACTCACACATATTATACAGACAGAATTTTCGAACAAGAGTGTTGAGTGCCTACGTGGATTCTGCAACCACATGTCATAGGAAAAAAAAGGTTGAGTATTGCGCAAAAAGATCGTCATATTTTCATCCTTTTTTGTACGTGTTTTATCCCCGAAAGGAAATCTTTCATTTTTATACACTATGTTATGCATTTCATGTTGAATGATTGACTGAATTTCTGAGGGATTACATTATAATAATGGTACAATATTACCTTTTGGTTTTTATTGAGCTTTGCAATTCATCATTTTTTGTAGTTATTGGAATTCGGTATTTCCTTTGTAGATATTTGTATTAAAGATTGAGGAAAAAGAATTCCGACTTGCCAGGCAACTTTAAATCCCATCATAAGGTTGAGCTGCCACACAAAGCCTTGTAGTAGTAAGTTACCTAACTGCCTATATAAATGGTTTACCTAGTGCATACAAAAGGACACATGATATTCGACTTGTTGTTAAAAGAATCAGCTTTTAAGTTAATAAAACTTAAAAGTTCATTGTTCATTTAAGAAGATTAAGGTGTTATTGTGAGCAAATTAAAGAATAAACATTCAAAGGAATTTTTTACGTCATGGTGCTACTGTGTAATATTTTTAACTGGCCAAAGTACAACCACCTAAATATTATTATGGTCAAAAATATATATTTTCTTTCCATATGCAAACTGTAGAGCTGCTTAGTAAAAATGTTAAATAATAGATTTCTTTACACGTGAAGTCGTGTCTTGTCACATTCAATAAGGTACACAAACACATTCTTCAGAGATTTTTACCAATGCACTTATTACACACCGCGTTGTGCGTTAGTAGCTCTAATATTTTTGATCTATTATGACAATATGAAGATTAACAAAGGGAAAGCTTATTTTTGAAGGGCTAATTCCTACATCATTACCATAAATAATCAGACAGAACTAGGTACCGGTGCCAACCGTGAGCGCAGTGCTAATGCAACACGTTAGAACGAGTCTAACATGGGGAGAAAATATTATTTTTGTTGCTTCATGCTACGAACCAAAAATAAGTATGAGAATACCGCAGTGCAAACGCAACACCTTCGTTATTCTGGCAAAGAACATGAGGATGACGACTCTAACTATATGCATTACCATCATCATCACAACAGTTAGTTACACACTTGTTTAAGTAGAATCCTCTAGTAATTTGCATATAATTTTGAGTAGAATTTTGCGAGAAAAAAAACTGATTATTGCGAAGGACAAGTAGGGGATCTTATTATTATGATATTCAATATTACCCATGATGAGATTTAATGATAATAAGGCACTTGCATCGCACTATAGACACATAATAAATACGTAGGCATGTTACACATCAAAACATATAGATTATGACGTGGTTACGACAACGAACTGGGAAAGAAAAGAGATTATAGCAAGTTACATGCAATTTTCATATCAAATCACATCATAATCACACTTCATAACATGTTTTCTTAATTATGGACGTTATGACTACCTTGAGTTCATCTACATTATAGCCACTTACACAGATAATAATAATTGCAATCCATCACTTGCCAGAGAGCAAACAAACAAAAGACATAAACAAATAGCGAAACATTATTAATGAATTTGTTTATACTTTATAGAAACGCATCGCTACTTCTACTCCTCACTAATTCGCTTCATTTATATTGATGGCAATTTCCAAAGACCTTCATTAATAACAAACGCAACAATCAGACATTTAATTCTTCATCAAAGATACCTTTTCCGAATCCGCAAAGTGTATCCAATTCCTAGCACCATGTTTCTCCACCCTGACACCTCTTCTTTCATGTGTTCAATTTTGAACTTTCAAGACATCCACTATGCACACAAATAAGTAGACACAAAAGAAGCCAAGTTTCACATCACCACCACCACCACACCTAAACCCTTTGGCTTGGCTATATGGTGTGTACCAGTGCACAAAGTAGTTGCACACAAAATAATAATAAAAAATTACAAAAACGGGCACATCTAAACTACAAAACACACATATGTACACACATACACAAGTACTTTTTTACGACCCTTTCTTCATCCAGGGGCTGAGAAGAGAGATTTTTAAACTGAGTTTTTCATACAAAAAATATATAGGAGCTGAACCGTGTAATTACTTCCTTTCAGTTCACAGTTTTCAGTCAGCAGCATTTTAAACTCATAATAACATAAACATCACTCCCAAAGCAATAACATTGATCCCCTCCTGGTATCACTATTTCGAAAGAAACGGAAACAACTCACACGATGATTATTATTTTTATTATTGCTATGCATTTCACTCCACTCTCAAGCAACAAGGACAAAATGCACACCTACTGCTGCTGGTGATCTAATCGACTGACTAGAGACCAGCTCCAACTTCACCAGCTATAATATTAGTACTAGTGGCACGATGATGGTAGCGGTTGCAAGTGATGAATGAGAGCGAGAGAAAAGGAGCAACAGGTGTTTAACGGATGTGTGTATGCAGTTGTCGTTGTTGATGATGATACCTGGCATGGGGATGATTATGGTGGGTGTACTATTTACGTAGTATGTATTCTCTTTAAAAGTGTTTGGCACTTTGGTGTCCAAAAACGCATGCAACCAATTTTACTTGATCTGGTCATATTAAATGTAAGACATCACATGCATAATAATATGAGTACAGGTACAATGTGATGGGTACAAAAACGCTCTTTTCCTTTCCAACTCATTACTACACAGCGTATTAACTATATTACTGCCTTCCTTTACTGCAGTTTTGACTGTTCTATATATTTTTGAAAAAATCATTCTCAACGTCCTACCAAGACCATAGTAGTAGTAGAAATAGATACTGCACAAGAAATAATAATATATTAATTAGGGAAAAGCTAAAGGAAATGAGACATATTGATTTGACTTATCAGACGATAAAGATATTTCTGTTTGTCCAAGACCCAATTTGTCATTGTTAATGTCGATGATCAACAGTTGGCAAAAAAGGTGCGACATGGGAAATTTGTATTTGATTATATAGTGTTCAAGTTGTACCGATTAGCTTTTCTGTGTCAACATTTATGAATTTACTGAGGTTATGAATGGCGTGGCGTTCAGAAGAACAGAGAAATATAGGCATGTCATTCACAATGAATTTTTTGCTAAATATCTGCACTACACCCATAATAAATGTATTTACTCCTTCTACTTAAAATAAAGTAATAATTGCACAATGAACTATCTGTGAGTCTGTGAGACAAATTTTTATAAGTCCTCTTGATAATAACATTAGCAATGGTAATAATTTTAATAGTTGATAATGATAACCATTCTGCACAGCACAAAACAACTTTATATGGAAATTATGCAACCGCTATTACACTACACTCGCCGCCATACAAGTACATACGATAAAGAATTCGAATCGCAAGAAATAAACAAACATGCCCTCATTTGATACTGCTAGCCACATTACTGCACACACACATAATGTGTGAGCAGTTAACCATTTAAGTTTAGATGCGGTTATATAAGGTCAACGAGTAGCACACAAGGAAGAAAAAAATTAGTAATTTACTGAAGCACTAGTAATAGCTAGTAGTAGCCTCCGTTGCCTTTGCCTCCTGCTTGCCTGGGTCGTTGTCAAAGTTATTTCATAATGATACGGAAATGCCTGCGTTTATCACACAACAACACCACCACCACACCACAAAAATCTATTACTTTACTACCAACTCACACATAACTATTTTCTTTGTATTCAACACTGCGCTATCCTAACTAAAATTATCACTAAAAATAAAGATGACGCTGCTAAACGGCTTATCTTTACCCATAAAAAAATAATTTTTCTCATATTCAATAATGAACTGCTTGTTCCTGCAAGTCATTTTAACAAGTATGTGTATACAAAGTTAAGATGCTTCTACTAGAAATCCTTTTCTCTAAATCAGTTATCCGATATTAGGGAGAAAAAACTGATTTTATTCAAACTTTTAACAGATATAGCTAGAGTGAGTTCAGGCAAAACTGAAATCAGAGAAGAATAAAAGTTTTCATAAGAATGAGTTTGAAATCAGAAACGCTACTCATTATTACGTACCCAAGTCATCTCTATATATTTCAGGGAATTTAAATCTGTATTGGTGGTTTTACAGCTCACATTTGCTAAAATTACCGAGCACTGTACTTACTCTACTTGTACTTTTAAGCTAGAGATTCGCATTACATAGCTCAGTTGGTTTCCTTTCTTTTCTCTACGAAAAGAACAGTTATATCACTTGCTTGCTACCCTCTTCAGAAGAATACAATATAACAACCTAACATGTCGTCTTTTGTAGCTGCTAAAAACGGATTACCAAATCTTCATGATCTTTTCCCGTTTTGCACAAAAAAAACACACTGTCTGCCGCTGCGCTGCTGTTGGCTGTTATTGTAAAATTCTTTGTTCAGTATTGTTTTCTTGTTAAAGCAGGCAGGCACCACTTTTATTGCTATTCACCTAAAAATGACTGTTCTGTAAAGACGAACTGCAATAATCGATATACCCTCCTGTCTTCCTCCTTGCATGCTTCGTTAAAAACATTAGTCGTGAAAAAACGCCTGTTTCTGCACACTCAGCAACAATGCCAACAATATCAGCACAAACGCATAAACTTGTACTATGTTTCGTACTTTTTCTGTTTTGAATTTTCATTGCATTTAACATGCAATCCATTTAAGTAGAAAATACTTTCGTGGTAAAGTCGAGTCGAGGAGTGCATATGCACGCACTCAAAGTTAATGATAATAATAATAAGAATAATATAATTTCGAAGGTATCAGTTAATTATACCGATATATGTTGTAAACATGATATGAAATTTAAAGCAGGTCTATAGGAAAGTTTCCACTTGCAGAGAAGTACTAACTATCCTGCTGTTTTCTATCTTGTGTTTCGGTGAACGCTCCCCTAAAAATACAACTTCATTAGGGAAATCACGATTTTGATCGAGTGATATAGAAACTGTACAGCTAGTATACAGAGGGACTTACTCGAAAATGCCGACTTCACAATTAGCTCATGGAGATATGGCGTTTTGCAATTAATGCTAAAGATGTAAGTGTGCATAATTATAGTGAAGGATAAAAAATTACATCATTAATAAAAAGTTTCTATGCATACGTGTATTCGGATATTAAAATGCAGAGAGAGAGAGAGAGCAAAAAGTCAAATCCGACAATTAGAAATTAGTTTTGCAATGCTTATCCCTATGATTATTCCGTGTGTAATCATGAAACGAGCTCTAAAATTTCTATTTGTAAAAAACGAGCAAGCAAAATCTAACTTTATAATTGCTATTTACGTTAATTATTCATTTTGCAAAGTCACACGCTAGAGTTACTCAACACACCTATAAAACGTTGGAAAATGGTGAGGCGTTCAGAACACTACTCCACTGGACAACATACGTTTTATCACGAATTTCTTTGTGACTGCGAATAAGTTTCGCATGTTAAAAACAGGTTAAACGTTTAGTGTGTGGATAATAAAATGGCACAATAAGTCGTATAAATTATTTATCTCCGTATTTTCTACTTTCATGATCTCATAAGACAAGACGAATGGAAAACAAACAATAAAATTTGTCATAAAACACACCAGGCAGTAATATTCTATCGTATTGTATCCTTTGCCATTGCTTATTCAAACTCTCCCATATTACTCATACTACTATAAATACTCAATAGGACTGAGATTTGGCATTAAAAAATTGTATGTGTGTGAACAAACACTACTGAAAGGTAATTAATTTCTGTCCATCCTTCCACTACCAGCATGCATGCTCACACGAAATCGTTTCACACTTGATTTTTAAAAATTTCTTCGTTTAACGTTTCGGCAGCGAGTCAATAACCCGAAAAGTTAGTAACTACTATTGATTTCATAGCACTCAAAAATAATTTCACTTATTTTAATTACAGGCTACCCACCATAGCCATAATAATCATCATCAACAACAGCTCTACACACTTTACTTACAGAGAACAGTAACACGTACAAAAGCAGATATTATTATTATTTAGGTATTTTTGTTTGCTAGTTTAGTACACGCTGAGCTAACACAAACACTGACAAATGTGAAAAAGTCTTTCTTTCAATCCAACAACCCCAAACTTTGCGAAGGCTAGCGGAGAGTGCTAGATGTAAAGCAACCTCTGAAGCCAACTTTTTTTTTTTCAAAAAAAGACGGACAGTTTGAATATCGTGAAGAAGATACAGTTGTCAAAAAAAAATATTTTGAGGGAAGAAGTTTACATTGCTGCTACATGATCATTTGCAACGTAGTAGCGTGAAGACACAGGGCAAAAATTATTCAGCATGAATTTTACCTGGCGTTTCTTCCAACAACAAAAACTGATGCTGCCTGAATGGCCTCAAGGGAACAACTGATGATGATGACTGCGTCGACGACGTTATGATGAATTTGATTAACAGTTGTACAGTACTGCACAAAGGAATAACAGAGAAGCAGCGAATGTCTTTTGCCAGTTATCTACAGCGTTTTCTTATACGTTAATAGCGCTGATGTGCGTTGCAATAGGTAGAACAGCAACAAACAACAACGACACGTTGCATACTTTGTTCATCACGTTGGTGCAACAATTTTTAACTTCGCAACTGTTGCTCGCAAGTAAAGGACTGATGAGAAGACGACGCACTTGCATCTCGCATACGAGAATTTTAACTAGAATCGAAAAAGTAGCAGTGTTACTACTTATGTGTATACCTGTATAGGTAAGTTATTATGACGATCGAGTGCAAGCCAAAACTCAAACATTGTACGGCAGCAAAAGTAAAGTAGAGATGATGAAGATCATGCTGGCTCTCTAGAGTACGGTTTATAGTTTATAGCTTACATATTATAGACACCTGTAATGAACATGACTGAGCATAACATGTGAAATAATAATGCCAGTACTCAACAAAGGGAAAATAATAAAAATACGGAGTATCTTTTGTGACCAGCAGCAGCAACTACTAATGCCCTATTCTTCATTGCTACATCATCTAACTCTTTCATCCGTTCGAATCAAGCATCATCGTGTAGTACTCCTGATTATGCGTTTTCGTGTTTTTGAAGTTTCTTATGGAAGCATAAGGGGTGCGTGGAGAGAGAGAGAGAGAGGCAAAGGAGGATGATGTAGTTGAGCCTACAAGCTTACTTTTTAAAAGTTACTTTGTCATGCACGCTTTTTCTCAAAACTTTGTCATGACGACGATAAGATGATGATCGTTTCTGTGTGAGAATGACGAAGGTGAGGATGTAAAGGAACAAAAACGTGAGGTATATAGTATCATAGCATACTTATTTACATCGTTATTACGGTGCTATAGCCATGAGAATATGATCAAAACATAATATTTCATCGAAAACGCAACTTGGACTGTATTCGTATTACAAGAAATTAAGAGAAAACCAATCTGATCTGAACAGCGACCTTTAATACGCGTAGCTGAGTATGTTACTACAAAGTGACTTGCTTTTGGTACATAATTTTCCAGCCTTTTCATTTCAAAATTGTTTAGGGTTGCTCAATTGATAGAGCTTTTGAGTAATAATGTCAAAAGCACAATATACTGAATTTGTCTAACCTTCACCTCGGCTTCGGTTTTCAATGGGAAATGTTAACACTTAAGAGCTTCCAACCAATTCAGCTCAACCTTGATATTACAAGGGATGCTTTCTCAGACAGACTAACCGATGAAGACGTGCAAGTCAGTATTTGCTGGCGCTACCACCAGCTCCGCAATAAAATTGCAGTTGCATGGGTGTATTAGCATTTAGCCAGTCCATTTACAACATGCGATGCAAGTAAACGCACCAGTCCAAAGGATATACTGAAAATACTGTATAGTGTAATACTTCCCTAAAGCTTGAGCAGATAATCTGTAGCTGCGTAGTTATTTATGTTACTGACAGTTCGAAACTGCAACAGTTCAAAAGGTTTGAGACGATAGATTTTGCGGCATCCCTTATATCCCACAACTCTAACACTCAAAGTCATATTGTGGCAAGGGTGCACAGAATGTCAGATGCGTATTTATTTGAGCAAATATGCGAAACATATTTGAGATGCTATAATTACGTATAAACATCATAGGAAATGATAATAGTTAGCCAATTACATAATCGCTTTACCATAATAAAAATCGCGTGATAATGCACTTTTTGAGTCTTTACGGTTTTTCTATTGAACTTACTACGGTAGGACAGAGAAGCTAAAGGCAATAGTCTTTTAAATTAAGAAGAAAAAAAAAAGAATGTATGACGTATACTTGACTTTCGTTTGCTTTATAAGTGAAATGTAAAAAAACAACAAATTCAACAAAATAATTGATTTACTGCATACTGTCCGTAAAATCATTAGCCGTAAACAGCGTTATCAAAGTTGAATCATGTGGAGTGAAATGTTAAATGCAATTCCTTTTAAATGTCAACTTTAAGTTTACCAATGTATCAGTGTGCGGGATTCATCATCTAATTAGCTAAATCTATCATAAAACCATACTAGTTTAACTCTTGCAAAATTAATGGCAGAGCAGTATTGTATGTATTATTCTTTCAATTTCAATGAATCATAAATACTAAATACAAATGTTCATACAATAATACGTAATTTGTATTTAATTGTTTTGATTATCAGTACAGAACAACCTTGAGAAAAGGAAAACATTTACATTACCTTTAAAGGGATAATATTTGTGATAGTAAGACGCAAAACAAATACATAGTTTATTAACGAGTAAAAAACATTTACTCCCTCATCGCAAGTATGAGATCTAAATCTAAATACCTAGCAAGTTAAACAGGGGATGAAGTTTGAGCGTCTCTGCCAAACATTTACGATAAGCCACTTTAAACCCAAGCACAAATAAAAGTATTACATATTTATTTAATATTGGCTGATTGCTTGTATGTACTGATGGACTCACGAACTGGTACCGTACTGTGCTAGGGTTTTTATATGATAATCATGCTCCCTTAAAGTATTCATTACGTTTAACCAGTGGGAGGTCTCAGGGTTGTGCTGAACAATTAAGATAAGACATTCATGGTCGTCGATAAACTCTGCATTATGTTTGCTGAATGAATGAGAATTTTATGAGCATTAAGTATTGACAGGTACATCTAGTACAATATTTTTCAAAATTGCCGACAAGCTTATACTAAAAAAACTTGTTATTGCTAACACCCAACAGACTGGGCTGGAGTGGGCACACATATCAAACCAGACATTTTGAGCTTATCACTCTACTTTTTGAATCGATGTTTTCCAAATGCAAAAACTACGCACATCTCGCAATGATATATTATTAGCGAACTCTATCATGATTCAGAAATTCATACACGTTTAGACGCAACTATAGAATTGTATAAATTCCACATAGTGATATGATCTAAAGGGATGATGATGACATCGATAACTAACTTCAAAACACACATATATGCGAAGATTTTTAGTGCTACTTTCTGAAGCCCCTTACTCAATACTTTAAACGCGAGTTTCGAGCACTCGTCTGTAGATTTGAATGATGCATGTAAAAACCAAAGCGCTTATTTTTTCGAAAGAATGATACTCATTTCACTGTTCCCTTTCTTCTTCCCTGTATTTACATCTTCCGAATGTTGTCAAGTCATTTGATTTTGTATTCGTTTTTAACAGAAATGACCTGCGGTATAGTGGCCTAAATCCATGTTACGTCTTTCTCCTTCACGACGAAAAAACATGTATGTATGCTGATGTGATGTATCCTTTCAGCAATACCGTATTTTGATCCCCTCAAATTTAAAATAAAAAAAGTCAGCTAGGTAATCGTTCATGAAATATATTTTTTATGATAAGCTCATCTTTCCTAAATAATCATGTATAACTTGCAAAAGAGCTTTTATTTACGCAACCAATTTTCTACTATGAAACAGCGAAAACAGCAGATGACCCAGATCTGATGTCATATCTTGTCGTGACTCGGTGGTAACTGTCTTTACAAATCCCTTACTAACAATCAGCCAGCCAGCGAACGATCAAACGAAAACGCGAATTTGCAAATGGTAAGGGTGACAGCGTTTGTGATCTGATGTTATGCGACATAATGCTGCTGAACAAAGAAGCAATGGAGCAATAAAAGACGATATGCTGAGAGAATCAACTTAAATGGCACCACGGCGGCGTCATGTTTAGTTTTGCTGCGAATGTGAATGAACAATGCCGATATGATAAAAATGACAAAGCAAATGCAAACGATTTTGTGTGAAACAAAAAAAAATCTTGAGACTCCCTCGATTCCCATTTTGCTATTACTTGCGAAAGATGGTTGCACCGATCGTAAGACTTGGCAAAGAGCAGCAGCGTCATCATTCAATATTACTCTTGAATCATCGTTGTTTGTGGTGCCGGTGAAGTGAATAAGGTTTATGGGAATGGGTAGCAAGTAACAGTGCTTGTGCCTAAGTGCCTCCAATCAACTATGCAATAATAGTATTATAATATTCCCTTATTTCCCTTGTTTTACGTGAAACGTATGCACTTTTGATAAGCAATGGCTTCACCAATCAGGCAATATCAATGGCTTCTGTGGTTGAACCCTTTTAAAATCCGTATTAGAGATAAACTTTTTTTTCTCGATTCGTAGGTGTTCTCTATCTTATTTGCACTTATAAAATTTTAAGCGCACTAATTCCTCTGACAATAAATGTTATATAATTATAGGACAATTGTTTTAAACTTGGTCGATAATTACAGTGATTGTTTTACTAATACGTACAATAGACGTACTTTTCTATGTGCTTTTCAGCAGCGTGCGCTACTAGTTATTATTTTACTCTACATTTAGCTGTGCTTTATCAATCAACCATTTTATTGCCAGATTTTTTGTCATCGCTGCAGAAATTTAATCCATAAAAAAGATTTGCCATGCTCTATTTTGTTTCTCGCAGGCTTGAAGACTACTATAGCTTCATCATCCTAGGCAAAGACAAACATAATATGCTAAAGTTCAGTGAGACAATGTATGTAGCTGATACAAACTAACAAGCTATTTGAGAACGATCGAATGTATGTACTTTCTGGCTGACTTAACATAACCATCACGATATTTTTTCAAGGTAACGTGCAGAAAGTCGTGTCGCACATGCGAAAATTGCATAAAAAAGAGCATAAAAAATATTTGGTCCAAAGATTATTGAACACAAAATGTTGTGCGTCTTGACTTTTAAAACTATTTATTTGACAGCAGCCAATCACACAGGCATGTTTACTTTTTGCAATGTTACTCATTGAAGCGAGGATATTTTAATATCTGTAAAATATTTAGTGCGATGAGAAGTCTTTTGATCGCTATTAATCCTCAACCTCACATTGACATCGTTTTAGTACTTATTCATGTAATATTAGCTTGCATTTTATTCTATTTACAAAAATCAGAATCAACACTAAAATAAGAAAAATCTACAAAAGGCTGATTTTCTGCTGCTTGTGGGAGTAGCCTTCAGTTCATTTGATCAAACCATCTTGAAAGAAAAGTAGCGACATGAAGCAAGTTTATAACAACATATTTTAGATGGTTAATACTTTAGCATTCATCGTACTTTTAATCTGCTGAGCATCCTGGTATGCAATATTTTAAAATTTGTATTAGATCTTGCATCAAAACCAAGGGAGCAACCAACATGCAATGCTTTTCTAGCAAAACTGTTAGAGAATAGTACTTAAATAATAGCATTTTGTTAGCTAATTTATCCAAAATTGTAGGTATATGCATCTTAGTAAATAATTACTTTATACGTTTTTGTTTGATTAAGGCAAATATTTTCAGGAACAGGAAGTGGGCCAAGCCATAAACAAAAGGTAAAGGTCATGAACGACAGGAATGATGCGCATCATTCATAACTTTGCAGTAAATTGCATGTGGTACCTCAGCAGCAATTCTTATTGATAAATAGTGATATGCAGGTTTACGTACATGTCCAGCTAGCAAACTAATAAATGCTAACTACATAATTTCTGTAAAAGCACTGTAATAAATACGATCTTGAAAATACCTAGCGATGTGCTAATCGCAATGTTAATTTTTTATTGCAACTTAATTTGAGAACTGAGCAGAGCTGGCAATGAAAAATGATCAGCACTGCATGATTATAACAAGTATTTGTCTTGTTGAAAAACTGCAATGCACTTTCATTTCCCTGTGCATATTATGCATCAACATAGTATCCCACACTATCATGCCCTTCGACGAAGTCTACCCCGTCATCTAGATCTAGAATGAGAATGTAGTTGCAACCCAAAAAATGATTAATAAAGTTGTCATTTGCCGTTCAATAAGAATTCTTTTTTGCTTCATATTTTAGAAAATGCGTCATTACTGCGAAATGAAATGAAATTGAGGGCATATTAAAATATATATTTACTGCACTAAAATATGATATTGGTTTAAAAGTTTAAAAATGAAATTAACGCCAACGAAATTGACTTTAAATAGATTGATGCAACATGAAAATATTAACAAATTACAACTTTGATCAACCAGGACAAAAAATGACAGTCTACAGATCATTGATAACAGATCAAAAAAAATGAATCGAAATTGATGTTTTCTTTAAATTTGGAAACAGGAAATGCAAGCATTTATAAGCATACAGTATTTTGATCTTGTATTTCAATTTTTCAAATGGGTGTTTAGAAAAATAATTTGTAATATGTATTTTACTGAACTCCTTTTTGCTCGTGTAACGCCTTAAGAGACAGCCCACCACCTCAATCTACTACTTTCAATCATACGGTTTAATCGTTTTCAGAGACACTTATCAGTAGTAAACCATCAAAATAAATTCAAATTTAGCATTCAAAATTTGCTTACAAATACAGAAGCATAAGTGTCACAAAATAGTTTAAATTTTAGTAGCAATTTAAGCTTATATGAAAAACTTAATTGTAACTTATAGCTCGCATATTTTAAACGAATACCAACAAATTCATGTTTTTCAGTCGGATCAAATAATAGCAGGTGAGGCATTTTATTGTTGCCTTTTTTTATCTTCATCGCCGTCGTGGGCATATAAATGTCGTGCAGCAGCAACTCTCACACTACGCTAACGAAAGTATGGGGGAGGAAACGATTCTATGCAGAATTCAGGTACACATGTATATGCCGCATTTAAATTACATCGCAGAATGAGATGAGTCTATCTTCACTGCCCCAGTTAAGTATTAGAATAATTTACTCTACGAATTTCTTTTTTTTATCACGGTAACTGATAATAACAATATATTTGGGAGCAAAATGGTGGGAATATTAGGAAATGAGGTGAAATCATTCTTGTATTCACAATACGATTCAAATAAACCATTATATTAATCATAACGCTTCCTCCATTCTGTCTGCTTGAAACCTTGCAATTGCAACTCTAGTTAAACTTCAAAACTGAATCGCAATAACACAAATTATTTTCACTTACATGCATCTAAACCACGAAGAAAGCGCCATACGAGAAATAGAAATGTTGTAAAAAATGGTATATCGATGTATGTTTACAGAAAGAATCCATGACAAGTGATCAATAAACATATTATTTTTTAGCAAATCAACAATGGAATGGTCCAGCCAGATGGTATTACCTACGACTGCCATATGTGCTTGCACAATTTTAAAACTCTTAATAACACTTCATTACATTTGCATACGAGCAACTGGCCCATCGTCCACAAGACCACAATGCAATGAAAATCCTGTTATGCACGTATGTTTGTGAGAATGAGAAATGAGAACATGGGTTGTTTAGGGGACCACGAGTAATAAATGTGAATTTCCGGTCCGTTTTTTACTTAAAAAGTATAAACAATCAAATGGTGAATCTACTTACAGGCCTGTCACAGATCGTGTTCGTGAGCCAAAGAGAACATCAACCTCGCTCACAGTAGGCGGCGGAGGAAGTGGTTCATCGCTAATAAGAACTTCCAAATCTTCTGAAGGTGGTGGCGGTGGAGGAGGGGGTAGCTCGTCTGGTGATGGACTTCTTGTGATTCCTAGGCCTCCACTTGACACTGACAAGGCGGGTTTGCTAGGAATAGGTGGAGGTCCACTTGTCTTGTTATTAGCCCCTGATTTAGCGGCCCCATTACTATTAAGCAGTGTAGGAGGACGCACTGGAGCTCTAGGCAAAGGCGGAGGTGGCTTTGAATCTTTGCTCTCTTCGTGTGCCTATAGAAAATAAGGGTTATAAAACAGATATTAATGCTAATTATTGTTTTACGATCATTTTTTGGAGCATCATCATTTTAAGTTGATATGCCTTAATTTCATGTTAATTTTCTTTATAATGATAACTTTTAAAGATGAATGTAATGACATTGAGCATCTAATCCACTACAAACGCTAAATTCACAAGTGGCTTGGAGAGACTACGACAGCGGCACAAGAAACATAAGTGAGGAAAGGCTAGATAATAATATCATGATGAGGTACGTACCTGCTGTGCAAGGTTTCTTAAATGTGGTTTCTTGGGAGGCCGCTCAGGGGGAATAGGTGCAGGTTCTTGAGTGACTGGTGCAGAGGTGCCATTGTCAGGAGCAGCACCACCTGCCGGCAGTTTTGAGCTACTACTGCTTGGCCAACCTGACGACGACGCTGTAGTTGGGTCTCTGTTCATCAGATGGGGCAAATACTTGGACATGTACGCCAGTCGAGCGCTGTTACAAAGACAAAATAAAACAAACAGTTAGCATGAAATTTTTTATATTACTTACTTTACTTATAAAACATTGTTATGGTTCGTATTTTATGACGTGAAGATCAGTTCAAAGTATATGTGTGATATTGATGGCGAATTACAATAGGGAAACCGATGTCAGCAAATTCAGATGAACAAAGAACGAAGATGATTCACAACTAACTACTGAGGATGATGTTCAAACACAATCCTATTAGTTCTAATAGTTACTATTAAATTGTGTAATCATAACAAGAGTATAATAAATAGATCGTAAAATATTTTTTCAATGCCATTTGGGCACATATAACGTGCACGTAATGTGCAGTGATGAAATATACCACCCACTGTGCCTTTAACGATTAACTTTGAGTATTATTGTCATATCATTGTGAAATTATCGATTCAGTTCGAAAGAAGCAAGATTCAAAATCAAAAGAGTGTCACGCACGCATCTTTAAACGGGTGACAAATAAGAACGTTAATGGAGCTTGAAAAGAAATAGTCCATTCAAAAGAGGAATAAATAATGAATCATTCTAATTTTCCCACCCGAACAGAAATTTGCATGGAAAATAAAAATTCTCTAAAATTCCTACTGGGACGTGACTACGTGATGTAATTATAAATATGAAATATGCATGCAAGCTCATGTCGCCAATCTTTTTACTTCCATTCTTGAATCGTTCATTCAAATGACATTTAAGTCACATCTACTTTACTTTTTTGCAATCAGCTTAATGGTTTTGAAAAGAAATTAATTTGTTTTTCTCTTTTATAAGTCTGATAAAGTGCTAAGTGGTTGATCATGTAATTATGGACATTAGACTAAACTCATATAAAAAAGAGAATTACATGAGAATATCAATATTAACGTTTTACTTTCATTTTTAATTGACGTTGACCTTTTTGGTATGTAAATAGAAACAACACAAGTTCTACCACCAAAGTTACTAGTGGTAATAATAGTGATCAATAGATTCCACAAGTATTATTACCTCCAATAAAAACACGCACAAAACATGATTTCACACAATTGACACTTTGACGTTGTATTTCTCATGACTGTTGTTTAACTTAAAATGCAGCAGTTGCAGTTGGTGAGAGTCGCGGTGGGTAATTAATGAGTTGGGTTCTCACATTAGAAGTAATTAAACGATATTAAAAATGACATACACACATTTGCATGACTTTGACTGCTACCACTACTACCTCCTTTATGTTTTTTATTCCTTTTTCCACTAAAAATTTTCTTTTTGCCACACATTAGATAACATGCGTACATATGCAAGACACACATGTATATTATATTTAACTACTACGCTGACAATAGTGACAATCAATAAAATCTACAGTACCGCCATCAGCTACGTCAAAGAAGGAATATTTTAACTACTCGCTCACGCAGTTGAGATTTATGAGACTTTTTATTATTTCCAATCAAAGGTCAGTCGACAGTTTCAGCGTGGCTTTCACGTTTCCAACCCAATAAAACCAAATCTACAACCGTACTTTACAACAACGCCAGCCATAAAACATGACTTTGTCGTGTGTGTGGTGGTGGTATAAACCAAACAGTTAAAATACCGTCTTGCACTTCTATGATCGATGTTTCTTTTGCAATGCGGAACACGCAAATAAGCAACTAACTCACTCAGGGCGTTTGTTTTTTAAGATGCAAACGTGAATTATGACATGACAAGAAAAAAAAGCTTGATTCTTCTTAGAAGATTTTTATTGTTGAAAATCCATAAGAGGTATAAAACTCTGTATGCTCACTGATGATTATTAGAAATACCAGTAGAAAATAAAATTATTAATATGTACTCCTAGAAACTAAGAATTTCATGTTTACAAGTCCTACCATCCCTTCATTCAAAGTTGATTATCTAGAGAGATCAAGCTGCGAGTTCATTTTGGTTCCTCAATAATAATAATACTATGATCTCGTGTTGTCGTCTTATGTTTTACAGATGCACATTCACACACAGTGACGGACAGCTTTAGACAGACGGAGAAGGGGATAGCCTGGTGTGGTGGAATCATCATCACTCATCATCATCAATGATAAATTGATGTAAAATAGTTTGCCAACAATCACAAAAAAATAAGGTGGGATCTGTCAATATAATAACAATAAAGCATGCGCGTGTCCAACTAGGGAAGCACTGAACAGACCAAGAATACACCCATTCTTCTTTTTTGTCAACATTCTATGCTCACTCATGAAGAAACAAGTCTAGCAAACAACTCCATCATTAATACTCACAGAACTAACTAATCGTAGGTATACCACACATCCTTCAATATCAATTTTCAAGTAGACCAGATTTATCTATTCATTATTTGTATAGGCTTAGCTAGAAGCCTCAAACAAACGTTAAGTCATTATTTGCACTATACCAATTCGCACGAGATGCCGAAGGCGCTACGTAACCTGTTGATTTCTTACAAATTATGAAAGCCGTGTAGTATCTCTGATCAGGTTTGACATAACTCTCCGGACTTGACAGCAAGAAAACAACACGATATTACTTCTGTCAAGATTTAATTTGGAGCAAATAATACAAATGGCCATAGAAGAGCGATGGGTTGATTGAAAGTTGTTAGAATTCGTAAAAGATTGACAATGTTAATTTTAAAGAGATGTTTTGCGAAATTCTTATATGGTTTGCACTGCATAATAAAGGCACATTATAATACGTTGGCGTATATGTGCAAATTCTTACAAATCACCACCTTGGTTAAATGTTGTAAAGTGGTTATCTTGAATAACTACCTGAGATAAGGGCTCCTGTAGTTTCCTTGGTGCTGATATTGATAATACGCTGAGGAATATGTTAACGACATGTTTGCACTGGTGGTGGGGATTAGGAATAATACGAGTTCTTATTTTGAAAACACTTTTTTCACCTCTATAAACATAAAACTTTAGTGGCGCCTGCCGCTGTTACTTATAGTAGGTATTAGTTGTATTTAAACAATGTTGTTAAAATTATAGCAATTTTTGTCCAGTTTTTTTCATTGTCTGGCTTTTGTTTTTTTTTCTATTCTATGCTATATATCTCCACTTTTTTCAACAAAGTTCCATTTCGTGGCTCCCTTCTTTTTGGAGCACTTTAAAAAGTTTCTGAGTCAAGAATATTATGAATTGTGATAAACGGAGAATTCTTAGCAGCTTTTAGAGAAGACAAAGAAACACATTATATTTATCTTATCGACAGGATTTTATTCTGAAAGTAGCACAACACTGTCAGTTGTTTAGGCTGCCAAAAAATACTAAAACTCTACTTATCACTTCCTCTTCTCCTCCAATTATATGGCATGCATTTTTAGCAAATATTTTTTTAGACGAAAGTGAAACAAGCTTCTCTTACACACTTAAACAAATTAATTACAAGGAGTAGTTTGCTCTTAAAGTCAGGACTCACATTTATTATCTTATCATCAAACTTTTAAAAAGTAATCGCAACACAAATAACACCACAGAAGACTAAAGCATAGTCACGTCTGCCAAAACAGACTAATTTCTGCCAGCAAGAAAAATATGTTATTATAGATTCTTCTGACTCAACTAGTAAGGAAGCAGAAAAAGAAAATATATTAATATGAATGTTCTAAGCTCATCGAGGGTTAGTCAGGAGGAGGATATTAATAATATTACGAGTTGTTGCAAACATAAAAATATTAAAACCACCTCTCTGCTCGCACAATAAAGCGTTACGTACGCTTGCAATGTAGCGTTCTGTTACGATAACACACGGCACCTACACAACATTCATCATAAACAGATTTATTCCTCCTTCGGAGAAGACACACCGCCACCAACAACACCACCACCAAGTGATAAAATGTATTCACTGTTGGTCCTCAAAACACAAAGTGAAGTCAAACATTTAAATACTCGTAACGAATGTCTTATTTGCGTTCAAGAAGAAAACAGCAGTTAAAAAGTAGTGCACAAACTTCGTTTCAACGTTGCATGAAGTCTTATTTCACGCGAAAGTAAAAGACTAAAATGTTTTAGTGGTCTGGGTCTGGTGATAGTGGCACTTTGCAATCTACTAGGCACTTACATATAGGTAGATGATATTTTTAGTTTCAAAAATAAAATAAAAGTAATATTGACTATCATCGTCATCATCACCGCGTTGAAGGTGATGACGGTGGTGGTGGCAATGCAGTTCGGAATTGGAATGCAGAAAACATCAAATACTTAAACGCACATGAAGCACACATTATATACTAGCCGTGCCGTTTTCTTATTTACGTGTTCACAACAAGTCATAAAAATAGACTTATGGGGTTTGCTCATGATTGAAAGAAAAAATATGTGTATTATTATTGTAACGCTAAAAGGTGAATGGAGAACCAGAACAGTCACTTGTGAGAATCTTTATCGCAAAATTCATACGTTTACCAATGTTTACTTTTACCCGATGCACTGATAATTTCGTCAAAAAATGCTGCTACAATTGCTATAATAATACCACCAGCCAATACATTCATTACATGTAGTTTAGTTATGATACTGTCACTGCCACTAGAAAAAAAATTATGTTGAAGCTGACGAGCACACTGATGACGATTGGTAAACATTTTATAGAATATATATTTATGTTATGAAATTTGTCCCAAAGTGTATCCCTTTATTTCAATAGGTACTGAATCTTCAAACGTCAGTTGGCAAGATATCAGCGAAAAGGTTTTCTCGAACGTATGTTCTTGTTATCACAGATCAGATCTCCTTCATCACATCGGATTTTTAAACTTGCTTAAACCCAATATGACAATCACCTCGTTGAAATGCTTCACAGTAAATAAAATGATTAAAATAAAAATAAGAATTCAAAATCTGCATTGAATCGTAACAGCAGCACAGCGTCACTCTAATAATACGGACTGTTGCCCGGCTAAAGAATGATTGGTGAGATGGGCATAAAAAAAGAAGTTTTCAACTGAGAAAAAGCACTCATATAATATGTACGTGTGCCACTTCACTTTTTTTTCAAAACCATCGACATTAGGGCAGCTGTGAGTCATACCAGAGGTAATGGTGAATAAAAGAAACGGTGAGGTACGGGAGCACTTTAAAAACTTGCTTTCCTTTCCTGCTCATGCCTCTTTGCTCCTCTCCTCACACCATATCATTTTACTCATTTCTCATTTCCTGCTCTGACACTGATCTTGGACCACATATTTACTTGTATCGTATCCATCCATCTGCTCAGCATCATTATCGTTCATCTAATGAGAGTTTAGTTTACCTACATAACATATTATAGTGGATTTCAGAAGCCAGTTTTATACGTCTGCCACCGCATATGTTACTAGAATCAACTCTTGTCCTTTTAACTGGAATTCTAAACAGGGAGCAACTGCAATACTGTTGGAGTTGAATGGAGTGGTGGTGGTGGGCGAGAACGGTGAATGCATAAGATTACATTAGTTCGCACAACAAAGAAAGTTCAGGAGCAGAAAACAGCTAGGTATCTACATAATATGTATGTATGCTGGGTATAGTAGTGCAAGAAAATATTTTTGCTCCTGTTGTTATTCTGGCGTTTAGTAAGTACACACGTTCATATTTTTATAGGTAAAAATGGGCTCGTGCAGGAGCCTCATTTCTTTCCCATCTGCTATCCTCAGAAAACTTAAAAGCCCGAACACGACACGAGTCACACGTTGTGCAGATGGGGCAAAGATATTTATGATGGGATCTTAGCAGAATACAAAATGAACAGTCTTTTTAGAACAACAGCTGAAAAAAAGGAAGCTGAGCCTGAGATGCATTCAAAGCACCATTTACTTTCAGCGAGGATTTTCCTACTTTGATAATAATATTAAATTCTCAGCTCCCTTCAAAAAAAATTCTAGACAAAAGCACTCGTTTATACCCTCTTTGCGAAGCAAACGTCTAATTATGAATGTCTCTCTTTACTTCGATTCGGTCCATTTTACATCTGTTCATCCCATATCCTCACTCGCTTCCACTCGCAGACGAACACTAATCATTCATGGTTATTTAGGCAGGTTTAGCTTGGCAAGATTTAAAAAATGCGATGTACCACATGCCATCATTGATATTGATGCATCAACAGGGCATGCCACACAGGAATGTCGATGGTGATAAGGATAAAAAGAAATTGTAAGGGCATGAAAGAGCCCAGCGTTTAGACCCACAGGTAGGTATTGCATATGCATTATTATTGGAACAGCAAACACCTTTAACTCAACGCAACAATGACACATGAAATTATGTTTTATACGTCTATATGTGTCTACCACATGTTCCTTGTCTACTTATTTTCATGTTATGTTATCATCGTCGTCAATGATGTTACAACGAAATGAGGTTTTATTCTGAAATGAATGGAATTTGAAGGTTTGAATGTCGCTACTGCTGTGGCATCGAAGGCCATGATATATGTATGCTCCATCGTCAAGCAGAAATCACATCACACTAAAAAAAAGTGTAATAGGTAATAACAATAACATTCAGATAACTAAAATTATACGGATATAGTTCTACAAATAACGTTCGCTCATGAAATACATCGTTGTCGATTTATCACCAGCGAACTTCTTTTTACTGTTGCTCTTTAGAATCTCACGTCATCATGCATTCATGCCAAGAAGTAAAACGCAGGTACGCTATTGTTCTTATCAGCGATATTGTATATAGGTAAAAATATGAAAGAAACATTTATTTCCAATTTCTTCGGAGGTTAGTAAATAATAAGATCATTCTCGCTCTACTATTGTCTCCTCTCTCTAAACATAAATGTTAATGTTATTAATGTAATGCATTGACTTGACTGTGAATTGACTCGGCAACTCAACTCGATAGATATATGTACGTATAATATTTTTTGTTCATTTTGATAGAATAATCGCACACTCTATCTCAACTCCACAGGCAAGTAATGGTCACAAGGAGCAAATAATGCAGACCATGTCGGAAGAGAGCAAACAGGCAAGACAAGGATGATGACAAACTGGCAACAGGTAAATAGACACTGGTCGTGGATAGTATCTGTCGTAGATTAATTTTAAGTTCAACCCATAATTACCCTGTAGAAATGGGTTTAATAAAAGCACGAAGGCTTCGTGATGATGCGATGATAGAAGGCATGAGTTTGTGTTTAATGTCTTGATCTTGACGCGACGTCTGTATAATGTGTAATGTGTAACTGTCCATACGCACCATCAGTAAAAAAGCAAAAGGATATCTTTGGATGAATTGAAAACACAAGGCTCAAATGACAAACATCAAAAGTTAAGTGACAGCTTCTCTACATGATTGAGAACAATAAGTACGCACAATCACAACTAGCACAACGCACACGGTTCATGCCAGATGGATTGGAAGAACCATTATAAACGCTCGTTTTTTCTCATTAATTAGCCGCAACATTAAAGCTGAAATTCAAACGTTTGCATGCATGTCAACTCAGAGAATATGTTCCGTTTTGCTAAATTCCTGCTTTCATTCCTATTAAATGCCGGAAAACTTTGGTTTTGTACAATTTTTTATATTGTTTTCATGCGTCAGTATTCTTGAAGAGTTGGATGACATCACTTTTTAACGCCAATGACAAGGTCACTCAATTATCACTGTTTGATTGTGAGTAAGTAATAACGCTAGGACAGTCCATTACACTTTGGCTTTCAAAAAAGGGACAAAAAGCTGATTATTTTCCGATTTTATATAGGGAGCAAACTCATATATGTTGCGTATGACACCATGTATAATCTCTGACGAACAAATTACACAGTTGAAAACAATTTTCTGCACAGTTGCACATTTACACGACTTGGAAATCTCTACACTCTTCTAAAAAAAACTTTAGACGATTAGCTGTGAATCCTGATTCTAGACTAATGAAAAGGATGTTTGAGGTAGCCACAAAAACTAAAAAAACTTATCGAGCACAGCAGTGCTGAGAAGCAATATAATATTTTTGCTTCAAAACATTTCGACTTTTAAACTCAGGAGTTTCTTTTATAATAATATTATGAAAAACCGTCATGGTTTTAGAAGGGAAGACATCATAGATATGTAGTAGAGTAAATGCCGATTGCACATCACTGACGACAGAGAGGATAACCCCCTTCTGCTAGAATTTATGGCAGTATTCTTGTCAAGTCCCTTAAATTGCTTTCTCATTTTCATTTTATCAAACAAATGCGCATAATGAAGACGATTAACGTATATATAATAAAAATTAAAAATCATTAAATGATATAATTTATTTAAACTACCAGGATATATATAGGATTTTCGCAGCATGCCATGTACCATGTGTAATATACCGACGATGACGATAGAACCGTCTTACAATATCGTATCTCACGCATGCATGCCTCACAGTCATAATCATAATCGCCTTTCTTTTCCTTTCAGTGCAACAATAAATATTTTTTATCTTATTTAACTCCACATACAAAACAGTCACACATATAGGTTCATAGTTCATCCACTTTTGTTCTCATTTGACTGCTCTGTCTAGTAAATACAAATGTATAGCAAATATGTACTCCTTACTGAAACGGCTACGCAACCCTCACAAGTAAAGTGATATAACTTAACCTAACTGTAGTGGTTTTTCTCTGTTTTGCTCGAGACAGAGATAATGGACTAGAGAAGTAATCTACAGCAGGTAAATAAGTGAGCGAATTAAAAAGTCTGACAAGAGGAACAACACACGATCACGAATGTTGGAGAAGAATGTTAAATGGACTATACTATCCAAATGTTAAATCAGCCTGGTTTTGTTCAGCAGGGGGATTAAGAATTTGTTATGGGAAAAACAGGTACTACGTGAATTTTTTCTTTGAAATATGCAAGCGAACGTTATCAGAAAGCCGAAGTGAATTTTTAAAACTTTGTAGCATGATAGCACTAAAGAGTAAGAAATGCACTGTGATATTGTTCTGACAACAACGACATTTTGATTTTTTGTCTTTCTTTATAAAAGTTACCTGCCAAACATAAAATTCCTCCATGACAGCATTCTTACACTTACTGTCGGCTGTCAAGATCATTATTGGTGTGACACAAACTCGCCAAAAAACTGACTTGTCAAAGACTCTCACTAATTTTAAAAAATACTCTGAAATACCGAAAATAATTACTGAACTGTGAGCAAACAATTATAACATCTTATTCATATTAGTTCATATTATAGCAACAAAATAAATTTACATAAATGCTTGCTATTTCTATTTATGCAAAGACATGTTCCTCGTACTCATACCCTTACATGACGCCTTTTAAAAAAGAACTTATTATTATTTAATAGCCACGTGTAATGGTGTAATGTTAAATTATCAGTTTGTATATGTTTAACTTCATTTTGATTAGGTAAGTCCACATAACTGGTGTACACAATTACAACTCGTAAAGAGGCGCAAGAATGTTAATCTACATGCTGAAATACATTGCATTTGAATCTTTCAACATTTGTTTTGTAAAGTACTGCTTCATTAAAAAACAAATACGTGCTAAGCTGCCCACCATTGAATTTTATCATCTTATGTGACGATAATTCTTAAAGAACCCCGACAATTCCGACACCACGGCTATTTATGAAAAAGCAGGACAGAAGAGGAATGAAAGTGAGTGATTATTTCCGACTGACAGTTTTTATGACGCATAATATATGCCGTTAGCTCTTCTAATCCTCTTTGAAAACAGTTTTACAAACCTGACTATAACTCTTTTCAGCTTCTTGATCCTCACATTAGTGAATTCATTGTCTTTTTGCATGACTTTTGCATACACATATAGACAAGTCATTTTCTTATGAAGAATACAAAAAAAAAGTATTTAGTTTCATAAGCTAAGCAAAAGTTTTCTGGTGCCACCAAAACTTATTTATTACCGTGCAAAAACTTTAATCCGCTTTCCGTTAATTTCAAAGTAAACTAACAGGCAGCCGGCAGGGTGCACTGACAATAAGATTCATCAAAATCACACACAAACACGAACAACAGAAGCTGATAAGAGCATGATCGTCGTAAAAAAAAGAGTAAGAAACATTGAGAGAGTGAACACAATGCTTGCTTTTTGTCAGTTGGTGACTACAGGTCGATTACCATAAGAATATAAAAATACATGCAAAAACTGGAAATAGTCTGCTACTGTTGCACCTACTACTGACAATGAAGCTTTATTAAGAAACCTTTTTTCCTGTTCAAGTTTTTGCTCTTGTCAGTGAAACCTTATAGTGCACCTAATAATATAAAAAAACGATAGTAAAGGCAAACAGAGAAATTCAGGAACCACGAATAATTTTGTAGGGAGATATGATTTAGCTGAACATAATACAGAAAGTAAATCAAAAGCATACACAGCCGAATATAATGGAAAAAAGATGCTATGAGATCATGCAATAATGGTCAGGCCAGAGAGCCTCTTCATTTGCTTGACTAGAAAACACCCATTACGCATTAC
This sequence comes from Willowsia buskii, assembly GCA_034700685.1. NCBI lineage: Eukaryota > Metazoa > Arthropoda > Collembola > Entomobryomorpha > Entomobryidae > Willowsia > Willowsia buskii. The sequence goes on along the minus strand of JAQIXW010000150.1, from coordinate 6,171 downwards.
ATCATCATCATTATAGCTGTCATTACTGAGGACAATGAAATCCAGTTTTGCTTCTTTCTTTTTGCTTCAAACGATCACACATACTACCTTAACATTTTGCAATTGACGAGGTTTGTGTGAGATGGATCCCTGTAATTTTCAGATGAAGTAAAGCACTTTTTCCGTCATCATTGAATTCCTCATGATACTTTCCTTTTGAGCCTTTGCAAAAAAATATGTGTAACTGATCCAAATAATGTGCCATTATATTCTATCAACATGCCATCTTAGGTTTAATTTAACATACCACACATGTATGTACTGGTGTTCACTTTTCTTCAACACAGCAATTGAAACTATAACGTATAAACCTAATTGGTTTATATTTAGTTTCTACGCTAGAGAACAAAATATCTCTTGAAAGATTATGGAAAATTGGTCGTCAACAAAGGAGACAAAAACTTGAAATTATTTGAATTGCTCTTGAACAATCTTTGCAACGTTTTTCCCATTCAGTTTTTCTTGTAAAATAGAGATTATTGGTGGTGTAGTTTACGCAAGTTTTGTAATGGAAAATGTCTTCTATTTAGGCAGCATACTAACATTTCCTAAGGTACAAAATCTGATTTTTATATTTATTGTTTCTGCGTTCTTAAATGAATCAGTCTTATATGTACGAATCCGACGAATCATTATAAACTCTCTCAAAAAGACAAAAAAAACTTGCTGGGTAAGAAATGCCAAAGAGGTTTCCTCACGCAAACATTATATTTTTACATATATTTAGTATGAGAGAAGACGAGACAGAATACACACTGAATACGGAGGGTAACGACTTTTCCCTGTAAACTTAAGCGCAAAGGCTATAAAGTTTGTTGGAGCAAATGCATCAGCGACTACTGCCACTTCTACCACAGCTGTCGCTTGGGCTTGTTGAGGTTGGCTGTTTTTTTTTCATCTTCTATGTAATTTCATCTAGGCATACATATTATTGCACCTTGATCATGATGATGATGATAATGACGATACAGAGTCAACCCTCGTGTAAAAAAGTGATAACGATAAACCTAAAAGCTGTACTTGTTGCTGCGAGTCTGTTTATGGAAAAAGTATGCAAAATGGAATCACAGCGATATTTGTTGCTCTGGTCCTTCATGTACATTCATAACTTTTTCGCCTTTTCCACATCTACAAACAATAATACAATGCCACATACCTCAGGGTAGATTTATTTCGCTATGAAAAGCACCTCATAAGATTTCAGGATTCATGCCTCTATCAACTCATTCAAACTTTGTTCATTCATCCAGTCTCAACAGTCGTTCTTGCCTGTTCACTGTTATTGTCGTTGGATTTATGGTATGTTACGCTTAATCATGTTTTATGCTGCAATCAAGTTTGCCTCTTCTTCTTTTTATATGTTTTCGTTTCGTTCGTAATCATTTTATCAATATTGTTATTACATTAGTGTTTGCGTACCTGTGAATGTCTTTGAGACTTGGTACCTTTTCAATGGAACTTCACAAACATGGTCCGGCCTAGTAGACGATAGCTTTAAAGGAAGCCAATGCAATTTCTAATCTTATCGGAATGCTGTGTGGAGGAATTCAGGTTTGCCAAGCATGGACATGGACACATGCCTGCAAGGTTATATTTCGATCGACTGCTGCTCTTCAACTGAAATGTCGGTTAACAATTTTACTGAATCTAGAAAAGCAGATTTTGATTTAACATTTGAGCGTGTCAACTTTCATGTTTTGCATTCAAATTTGTTTTGCAGTCATGCGGTGATGATGATTTACACAAGAATAAATATAATTAATTACATATGGCTACTATACGACTGCAATTTATGAACGTGTCCATTAATGATCGAAATTGTCTATATCTAGTCATGTATGCTTGTAGCCCAAACAATACCCCAACCCTACAAAACAGTAGCTTAGCTTGTTTACAAAACGCAAAATTTGTGTTTTACGTCTTAGCAATGTTTTTCGAACGTTCTTGGGATTACAACACATACACTGATGATGTAACTCGAATATTAATGTACCTATCGCTTAACATTGGTAAACCCGAATCTTTTGCAAGACGGGATGCTTGTGCATCCTACATACAATTTGCTATTGTTGCCATTTACTTTGACTGACTCCAGCAAGTTTTTCACAACATTTACCGACATTTTTTGGTAGATGCTACATTCCAAAACATAACAAAAAACTACTGAGAAGTGCTTTGAGCTCTTACCTGTCAGCATTAGGATACATATCTGTCGGCTCTGTATCCGGTGTGGAAGAACTAGGTGTTGACTGCCTGATTTCTGACTTGTCCGCCTGTGGAGGAAAAGAAGTAAACATTACAACTTACTTTATTTGATCATGCGTTAAAAAATGTATATCTGTTTTCTAAAAGAAACACTTAAAAATAGTAATCTTATGTAAATAAGGAAAGCAGAGTAGTAGAAAGCAGTCGTTGCTATGCTCGTTAGCTTAAACTATGAAAGTAATACAAGCAAATATGCAGCAATTAAAAATATTTTGCCAAATAAGCTGGAAGAAGAAGCAACAAAACAAAAACGCTCGCATTCCTCGTGAGCAATCTACCCAATGAACTCTAGAAAAAAACATTTAATATGAAATTACCTACAAATTCCTTTAAAAGGTCGAAGGCTTTCTTAAATTTCATACATATCCATGTACATTAGTTGCGAAACGATACACATACGAAATTTGACGTCAACTTAAGTTATAAAAAAGCGTATCAGCGACAATTACAGCTTTATATATCACAGAAATCCTCCTTTCTCACTTTGAACGGAATATCAAAACTCGTTTCACGAATCATGATAATACGCCACATTCTGATACGCTTACGAGCAACAAAATTGTTCATCCTCCTTAAAAATGCGAACTTGAATTCGAAATTCCGTGGGGGAAATATTTCAAGCTTTTACATAGTGTAACAAATTAACAACAATAAAAAACCAAGAGGCAAGCGTTATGCGGTTACACAATGGCCCGCATCATATGAAATGAAACACAATAGCCATGAAACAGATTAAGTGAAGTGAAGGCGACTAGATCTGAAGCAGTAACAACAGCTGAATGATGGAATTGATAGAGGACTGCTGATGCATAATAAATAAATACTAGTACGCAATATGTATCTACATGGGCAATAATATTGTGTCCAACTATTTCTCTTTTTTTTAACCGAAAGGGAAGTTGGCTGAAAGAAGTTCGTTTCAAGAAGCGAGCATTCACAGCGCTTCCAGTCAAAACGTTGTGGTTGCCATGTTGAGTCAACTAAAATGATCGCCCGTAGTGAGTTTCTCAGATTGACATGACGATGAAGAAGCATTAAGACATTCCATCGCATTACAGGAAAAGACGCATTGCTGGCAAGAAGTAGAGAGCTGTAACATTGTCCTTTGTTGTTTCGACAACTCTGACAGAATGCAAAGACCAGCAGAGAGGGAGAGAAAAATGCTGAGCTTCAAAGCGACTACATTTTCATTTATCACATAGATTCTCCGAACTTGGCTACCATGATGATCATGAAAAAGGTAAAAAGGTAGTTGGAGAAGTACAATAACCTTGAACCAAGGACGTTTTTCACCCTTTCTTTTTACTGTCTGACTGCTGGATCAACGTTTATGTATATTATTAGTATGTGAGTCCTTTCTTCCAGAAAAGGTCTGAATATGAATACTAACAAGAAGATTTGCTGGTTACATGAAGAGATCAAGATGTACACGATTGTTTGTTGAATGATGTTTGATGAAATGTAAAAATACAATGCGAATGGTGCCATCATAAAATAGACAAGATATTCATGTTGCTCACAACTACATCAACGACGCAATACATCTGTTTCCAATTTATGGAGGGTTAACTATGCAAATATCAATCCATTCAGATTATAATTTCTTTCGCGTAATATTAACCGATACAGATCCAATCTAGTTAAACTAAACAGACATAGTTCAATCTTCTTGTATTGTTGTTCATTGTCTTTTCATCTTTGATGACTTCACCTTAGAATAGAATAGAAAATCACCTTCATTCAATTTCCCCATTGGACAATTATACAATAAGCAAATTACCCGTACCCAAGTGTAAGCAAACATTTCTTCGCAAATGCATGTTGTGCAAAGTATCTGTAAAATATAAGCACAGTATGCAACTTTTAAAATATGCACGTATAAAGCGTAAAAGCAGAGCACCCGACCCCTTTAAAAAATAATTACAAGTTAACAACATGTTGAAAGCAATTAACAAAATGCCCAGACGGAGAAAATGATTTTTTCAAATACCTACGCACCAACACTACTGTCATGTAAGTTTTTAGGACAAAGATCACAATATTGCTAGAGATTTTGTATTGAAAGCTAAAATTCTTATGTACTTATTATTATACGTCAAGCAGTCAAGCTAATAAATCTTTTCGACATGCTAAGACAGCTCATGTAGTAACGAGGGAAAAGGAATGAAGCTTCTCTTCCTTCTTTCTTCCTACAAGGATGAGGAAGCCTCCTACGTACCCCGGGCCTCGCAACCCTTATAAGATAAACGAGAATAGGGCATGAAATGAAGAAAAAATCGAATCACATTATTTGTAAGATACGTACATGACGCACCAAGTTTATCTTAAGGACGATGAAGTTGAGTAACTACTAAAGTAAACTTGAAGTTAAATGCATTAAATGTATACAGATCTATCTGCGTTTACTATGCGTGAACAGTAATACATGCTTCGGCACTGATAGCCTATTGACTATGATGAATGTAACCTAAAACACTGTTGTGTATTGTCATCGCCATCTCATCACAGGATTTCAGACGAGCACTGTGACTGACTGAGTGAAAAGGAGTTTTATTTAAGCTGTTGATCTTTTACACCTGAAAAATGTAAGTAGCTGTAAAATAGGCACGATGGACCCTGAGGGACTAGTACTTTGGCTATACTTAACTTTACAGAATTTTTTACAGATGCAATGTTGCTGTGTGTGTGTATGTGTGTTTTTTCCTCTCATATTGTAACCTAATATCCAGTTGGTCCGTTGTGTTGTGATAATAAAAACAAGCTTCCTTGATGCTCGTGGAATGAAAGTAAAGTATAATCATACTTACTCTTTTAGAAAATGCATATAATAAATAAATATACTTTGCACACACTAAATTGATACAGTATCATCACCACTATCCCCTTGATGCAGCTTGAAATAAAAGTAAATTTGGAAATAAATTCCAGTGTCTGACTTGTTGTCTCAAAGAACAAGCTATTCAACAGCAACCAAATCAAATCTAAAGATAACAACAATGCATTGTGTTGTATCTTACCACTGCCAAGGGTCCATTATCCCTTTTATCCGTGCTCCTTTGCTACCCTTCCACTGCATACCACTTTAATGTCCAATGTTTAAAAATATTCATTGTTGTGGGTAAAAGGTACTTAAAATGCAATGGGAAACATAGTATCAACGAAGGAGCGAACACCACTTAAATATGTACCTCATCGCTTCTAAAAGTATTCTATAAAGTCAAAGTACGTCTTTGAAATATAAGGTTTCTTTACTAAAGTACCAAAACCTAGCTTTTTTCTGGGACTCAACTTTATTATTATTATCATTATTCTAATATACATAATACGATCCCTTTTCTTCGTGACTCCTTTATAAAAAATAATGGAGACCCTATTCATCCCACTTTGTGTTGTGGAGGAAGTGTATGCATCGTGCTAATCATAAAAAAATGCCCAACGACGAGCAGCAATGGGGAACACATTGTTCTCTTGTATTTACCACTTCTGTGGGTAATAAAAAGTCAAAAACCTTTTCACAGCAGCATTGCATAGACGTAGGAATTATGTACGTTTCTACTAATTTTATTGACCATATGGATATAGTAATATTAAATAGACAATAGGGATGTTAAAAACATCTCGGTGAAATGATAAGAAGAAGAATATATTACTTTGATACTTGAGAGGAACACAGGAGCACATCCCAATTTGCTACCTGAAAGAGCACACAGGAATGTGTTTCTCGAATGTATAAAGAAAGCCATCATCTTGACTTGATTAGTTCAAAAACAGTTACATACTGAATGTAATTTAAAATGCATAATATGAATGACCTAGCTGGGATGTATAATGATAGCCGTTTATATTCATGTATATTATTAAATTTTA
>JAQIXW010000149.1:0-44590 GCA_034700685.1 Willowsia buskii | reverse complement strand
TTTCGTTTACTTTGATTAGTTCCACGAAACCATTTAAAGCCTTCATGTAAAATAATGTCTTGCCATTTGTTTATTATTTATTATCATTAAGATCATTCTATTAGGTTATCGTCATCAGAAAAATACTTTTCATTCTTACACCTTAAAACATACGCATAAACACATCTTATCTTTGGATATAACACAAAAACTTATTGAAATGCTGGAACACAAAATAAATAATATTAATCAGATGAGTATGTCACACTCACACCAATACCATAAAAATTAAAAGTGAAAACGAGGAATCCGTATGATTTCATAAAACTGACAGATTAAATCCTGTCATGCTACACTATGGTTTTTTGTAACGGGACGTGTGACAAGGAGTGAGTTTGCACAAAAAAGAGTAATTACATTGATAACAATACGTTCTTCCTTTTATATGCAAAATTTATTCACACTCACAAAAAATATTCTGGTTTAAAATATGTAGATCAGTCATCTAAACGATTAAAAATAAAATAAAATTGCAAAAGATCCCACCAATTCTTACGAAACTTATAAATAATATGGGTATATATTAAAACAGTAAAGTAGACAGTTAAAACATTAAAAAGCAAAAGTCTACAAGCTTTTCCGTTCGTTCTCTCTTTCTTTATATTCGTTTGTATCAAAACTTTCTAATTTGTGCGTTAGGTAAACTGGTGAATCAAAATGCTACAGGTAGCATTTACTTCAAATAAACGTCATCTTTGATTAAATAACAATAAATAGTAGGCACCAACAAAAACACGCTATAAAAATCGTTGCTTTCTTGACAATAATGATCCTTACATTTAAAAATTAAACACACCAAAACAGGTACCAAAATAACGCAACTTTAGCAGAAAACACATCTATTTAATTTACAAGCCTTTTAGTACGTAATAGATTACAATTCAAAATATTACCTGCAATATTTCCTGTCTTCTGAATAATGTTATCTGGTAGCATTAAGGTTAGCAGTGACTTTTCTAAAGGGTTTGTATAGTTTGTAAAGCTTTCAGGAGGCAATGCTCGCTCACTTCCTCACACACGTTTTCATTGATTTTATACTTAAACAACAATATCTTTAAATTAAAATGTACATAAATTAATTTTAGCCAAAAACAGTAAGCAAAAATAACAATGGTATCTTTTCTTTGACTATTGTAAAACAAAAATTTTGAATTTGTATACACCTCTCTGAACAGTGGTAATTTTTAGTTTAAATAAATTATTTTTGGTAGTGAGTTACAAATATTTAATACAACACAAGTAGCGCCAGTTCGTTGCTTATATAAGCTTGAGTCCTAAAACAATTACATGTTTAAAAACAATGTTCTTACAATAAATAAGAAGCTGATTCACCGTGTACTTTTAATTACCAAGGCAAAAAAGTTTTAAAATGACTATTTGCATAGGCTTTGATAATGCACGACACACTGTATACACGTTTTACAGTAGTTGTTGTTCCATTCATTACAAATAATTTAAATTCACCCACACAATACCAGTTCCATAAAACACATTACATTATCAATATCAGGCATCCATACACGAGGGGCCACCACAAAACGGGACATTTCACAACAATCATCTTCCTGTGAGATGAACAACGTTTTAAACATTCTTATCTCCTAAACACAAGGCTTGCCAGCAACCATTATTATTCACAAACAAGAGCAACAATTTTTTCCTAAGAAAGCTGTTTAAACCTACCGATACTAATTTTTCAAACTATTTACTACTAATTATATAAATGAATTTAAACGATACTCTGTTTGTCAACATTTTCTTGCGAAAACTGCGCATGAATCGGATCGATCGAAAATGTCTCGATAAAAAACTCACACTTTTCAGTTAATAATTTGTTGGTCTTATTCCACTAAAGAAAAATCTCTATCATATAATCTACTATATTTTCATACCTCTTCTACTTGAAGTAACATATTAGTTGAAAGTTTTTAATCACAATATATACAGATCATTTCAAATGTTTCCATACTGTAATTTATTGTATAAAGCAAGTTAGCGGTACATACAATTAGCAGGCTGTATAGCAGAATGGGTAAAATTAAACAATAAATAAATCATTTTGAAATAAAAGGTAAAACAATTTCTAAAAACAAAAATTATATGTACACCCGCTAAAATAATTAAATTAATTGAAGTTTTTAAAATATATTATATGTTAGTTACTAAAACTTAAATGAATCAAATAATTGTTTTATTGCTTCTAAATTGCGGCACAAAATTTACCGGAACTGGTAGATTTGGATACTTTTTTCAGGTATATGCGTCAAGTTGAGAGATTGGAACCTGACAAGATAAACAAGTAAAAATGCAACTTGAAATTATATACATACATAAATGTAGCTGTGATTACCTATTAAATATACGTATCATTAATTTCTCACCATTCGGAACTGCGATGATAGTAAAAGCCTTCAATAGAAGCATCCGACTTGGTAAAACAAATGTAATAAAAGCCTGCGAAGCTTGCACCGGAAATGTCTTTAATCGTATGATCAGGAACGAGGAAGTGCTCCTTCCACCTCATAAACACGTAGTCCGTCGACTTGAGGGCTTCGTAGTCAAAATTGTCAGAGTTGAAGGTTTTCGAGTACTGATGGAACGAGTTGAACTTGCTCCAATGTTTCTTGTCCACCTCCTCATCCGCATCCCATTTCCTGGTGAGGAACGGATGCTTCCGGGAAATGATCTCGCCATCGAAAAATGTCGTCAGGGTGGGATACTCGTCGGTGAGACCACGGATTTTAAGGTAGCCGCAGAGATAGCCGTTCTCTTCGTCCACGTGCTGTAACCAAAAATAAAGAAATTATTAACGGTCGCTATTAGCTCAAGTATTAAAAGTATATAGTATTTTTATAAATGACGCAAACTAACCTGCAAAATGACTTCAACATCGTAACAGTTTCCCTTCGACTTTTGATGCCCCTGGAATCTCGATCCATTGTAGAGGAGGGAGGGACAAACTCCAGGTTGTTTGGAGTTGGCAGGGAGTGGAGGAAACACTTTTTCCGCCTTCACAGGCATCTTCTTTCCACAGGCTTCCGCTGAGTTGCGTATCCTGCTGGTTTTCCGGAGAGAATGTCCCTTACCAAAAGGGACAGCGTCTTGGTGAATTGACTTCTCTTCTTTTCGTTTGAAAGGCTAAGGCTGCTTCAAGTATTAATTTTTGTACTGGAATCATAAACGATAAAACAAATCAAAATCAAGCTAATATACGTGTAATAGTAATTTTCACAGACGCATACAAGTTAAACCTAGGAACTCTCAACTTACAACTTGTAAATTTTTGCTTAAATGAAGCCACATATTTCTTTTCTACCAAGAAGCTATAAAAACGAATTTTGCACTGGAATTCTATGAAAAGTCATACATGTATGAAGAAAAAATTGCACACCTGCAGTGCTTGTGTTTACGTACGTTTATAAAACTTGCTCGTATTTAACTGGCGAAAATTATGATGACGATGGTTTCCAGTTGCTTACGTGTACACTAAAAGCTCTTGTTTAATTTGCAGACAAGTTAAAACAACAAGCTAATTAAACCTCGTAATTATTATCAAAATGGCATAAAACATAATGTGGTAGTGGTGTAATACGAGATATCGTTGGAATGGAACTAAACCGTCGGCTTTTTCCATTCGCTCACGATCAACTACTCACGTCAGTCAATGCATACACTATGCCATGAAATGAAGCGATGATAATGATAAATGCTAATTTTACTGTCAATACTTTCAATGCGTCCAGAGAATCAAAGGCATGGGATTTTGGCGATAGCTATATATCCAGTGCAATGTTCGCACAAACAAGCTAACATTTACTTGGACTAAAAAACAAGGCAAATATTTTTTTGCAACAGTCAACTCTACAGACATATAGATAGAGAAAAAGCAGCTTGTGGATAAGTTGTGATAATAATGATCAGGTATTTGTTTTTAAGGCAGCCGTTCTCCATGCATCAGTCATCAACTACATACTTGACATCCCAAAAGTCACGACAGATAAGCAACAAACAAACCCATCTTTGTCTGGCTTATTCCTTAAAAATTCTTTATGTATAGAGATTTTGCTAAAAACCACTGCACTGCCACCACATCTACATGTTATCACAAAAAACATTAATGATTTACGGTATTAACCCTTCAGAGCGTAGAAAACGCAGCTTAGCCGGTTCTACAAACCTCAAGACAAGTTGCACATTCACGATCAACTTAATTAATAGACTGGAGAAACTTTAATGAGCTGCTCATTACAGGAATTTTACAGGATTACGATAAAGTAATTCTATTAAGATTACGATTAACCCTTGCCTCATATGCGTCAGTCAATACGTTTATTACCTGTATGTTTGCATCATCAAAATCAAATTTCAAATTAACAGTTAACTACCTATTATGTATTATGCTCCTCTAGCCTTTAACATTTTGATAAAACACTATTGGTTGTGTGTGCGTCAGCTATAATAATAGCGATGCACAAAGCACAATACTGAATCAACCATAAAAATGTATGCTGACCAATATGGTCATTCGTTTCATTGCATTATTGCACGATTAATACGAACACGAAGATGAATGCGCTTTAAATTACGTGCAACGTGGTGTGTGAGCATTAAACAGGACCGCAGTACTTACAAATGCACTTACTCACTCACTAAAATGCAATCGGCAATTACAAATATGGTTTAACGATACGGTATATCACCAGCCACCCCTTCATTTTCCAAAATTTCATCCTACCCATGCACATTAATAATTCATCGTTCAAAAGTAAACAGTAGATCCACTGAACTAAGCATCCTTCTAAATCGTCATTTCTTCAAAAAATCCAACGTCAAAACACCAATTATTTTCGACAAGCCAATCATCATATCCGTCATAATTTATTCTAGATTCCATATTTGCTAAAAATGTTGACAGATCAGATATACACTTATCTAAACGCAAATTTTGCTTCATGATCACGAGCAACTCCTCTTTAATTCTTCAGAAATTAACATACAAAAGTGAACTCATAGCATCACCTCATTAATATCACATCTTTAATTTTATAACAAAAAACTCCTCTGCATATTCCTCAATGATGTATGCATACCTTTCAAAATTACTGCCGAAGATTCTCCTCCTCCTTCACCTCCCCCTGAGCGGTATCCTCTTTTTTTTGATGATTCAACTTTGCCTATTTTCCAGTTGACCAATCAATAAATTGATACTACAAAAATTATGAAGATTTCAACCGATATGTTGCACTCAAGTATATTTTCAACTGCCAACTTCGCTTTCATGTATTAACTGAAAAAATTAACTTTAACTGCAACACACTTTTTACTGATTGCGCAGCACTTTTTTCACGACCTTTTTTTCACGCACACAGCACTGCCCACTAGACAGTAGCACCACTATGAAAACTGCCTTGCTGGCCAGTGATCTCGTTTTTTTATTTGATGTGTTGCGTTGTTTGTATTTGATGATGGACGTGTGGGCCTTTTAAAAAAGTGAATGAACCAACGGTTTAGCTACTCCTGCAAAAAAAAAATGTTTTGCATTGATCAATGATGCGAATGCAGTTTTTTCTACTAATTTTTGCGCAGGCACCTCTCATAAATATCTGTGCACGCTGCACTGCACATAATATGCAAAAGAGAGGAGAGAAAAGATGAAAAATCTGTTCTCTCTTCAGCAGATGATGAATCTCTCTCTGATGAGCTGAGATTTTGAGATTCTTTCGAAAAAAAAAGACTGAAGAAAATATATTCGTATGCCCAGTCCCGTCTTCTTCAATCGTTTCTCATCAGCAGATCATCATCTCTTCGAGTCAGCCTGCCTGCACATCATTGCATTATCGGTATCAGTTGAAGCTCTCGTATGAATATACATTTAGAGAACATTAGGAGGACTCTCTCTATTTTTTGCTGGCTGATCATCATTCTCATCATCATCGTTTTTCATGAGTTCAGGCTCAGCCGAGTATAATATTACGCGTATTACGTTATTATTACGTGCATAGCAAATGATTTGCGTTTGCACACTGCTGGGACCGTGTGGTTGGTGCATAAAACTTGGTGTTAAAAAAGTGTGGAAAAAGAACTCTAGAAAAGAGATATTGAACCGATGAGCAAAACTTGAAAGTATTAAAAATACACACAGAGAAATACACACATACATTGTATTAAAGCTGCCTGCATGTAAGTAGGTATGTAATGGTCATTACTTGTACGGAAGGGGGAGCATTCATAAATACTGTCACGGAAGTGAGCTGAGCGGAATATTTGAGGTTTTTCAGAGATATTTATGCTGATGGGATTATGAGGAGGAAAAGAAAACGTTTATAGAGAATGGAGGGGATGTATGCTTCCAATCTGAGAAGAATAGATGGAATGCATGGACGCAAAAAGTGACGGAAAGTTTTTGGTTGGGATTTTTGTTGTTGGTGAGAGAAGCGAACTGGGAACGGAGAGTTCCTGGCAGCTTTGTATGCAAAAAGCAAAACAAATTATGTTTGCAGAGAGCAATGAATGAGAAGAAGTGCATGGTGCATGCCTAATACCTACTCTGCCCAACACTTGCCAGCTTTTATGAAAATGCAATGCATTGTTGCTGCTTGTGATTTAAATTTTTTAAAGATATCTGCCAGAATGTCTTCCAGTAAGTAGTTTTACCAGTTTGTTTGTTGTGGATGAATGGTGGATGAATATCAATTTCATAATTAGCTGAGATAACTTAATAATGTGCTGCACGATGCCCCTATTCGTGGCTACAGATGAAATGAGCTATTATTATCAATCAAAATGACGCATGTAAACGAAAATGAAATATGCTTACTCTACTTCCATTAATTGTAGTAAATGCTAGTTTTGATTTTGAATCTTGTAGAATTAAAACATACGCATATCCCAAAAAAGCCATAATTTATTAATTAGATCTAGGTATTCATTTTAGAAAAATCCTACCCCTTTTGTTTAAACATGTTTCAAGATGATTTCAGCTTTTTCTTTATACGGTTCAGTAAATCATCACTTTCGCATTCGCATGCAGCATGCATCGATGTCCAAAATATATTTATCGTTTGTTTCCAATAAATTATTATTTCCAATTCGCAACAGAAACCTTCATAATAAAGTTAAGTGAAGGCATTTAATTCTATGAGTAATATTTTCTTAGAAAGAATAATATTGAATTTAGTTACATAAACGCAGAATCAGAAAATTGAAATAATATTCAAATAACTTTTAAAATATAGTTATTCCAAAAATAGTATTTTCAAATGTTTGTCAAATATTTTGCCGTTACAAAGAGATTAGCTGAGCTGAGACCATATTAGGCATTATTCTTGCTTCAATGCAAATGAATCAAGGTAAAGGTAATAATATGGAGTATGGAGTATAAAAAAGACCTGCATATTTTTAGAATATTTTTTGTTTGATTGGACTCAACGCTGGAAGCATTTATTTTTTGCATTATTGTACCTAATGTTCATCTACTTATGAAATGGCGGTTAAATTTTTATGGAATGGAGTAGACTTGTGTTTTGTGCAAAAAGCTCTGAAATTCTTCGCGTTGTGTGGTCATTTGTCGTCGTCGACGACAGAACCGAAATTGTGCTGTGTGATTGCAGTTTTTTGAGGAAGTCGTTCGAACTTCGAATGGTCAATGACTGAAGGTGGTAAAAACATTGCTGTAATTGTGATCGGTGGTTCTTGTGGAATCAACTTGTGACTTGCACATTTTAAGCATACTACATTAAAATTAATACTGAGCTTTACTTTTTTTACCTGACCCAATCGCCAGTGTGAATGTTGAGTTGTACGTAATATAATCCATCCTCACCCACGCAATTATACGTTAGTTAGACTTTTAGCAGTTGACACTTTGCAGTTCTCAACCTCAACATATCTTTAGTCTAAAAGTGCTTTTAAAGCAAGGATACTTACCTTAACTAAACTAAACAGAAAATCGACAGGTGACAAAGTGACAAGACAGGTAATCCAAAAACAACGGTCATCAAAGTTATTCTTCATCATAGCGTTAGTTGTTTTTAGTGAGCTCATATCGTGAACGTCTTATGGATTGATTTAAATATTTCTATTGTTTGCATTTGTAATTTGTTGTGTTAAGGATGAACAGTGAAAACCCAAAGCGCGTAACTCGCTCAGCAGTCAGGCAGCTTCAAAATACTCAATCTCAGGAACAGGAAGCTGACAGCAGCACCCCGCGTAAAGATGCAGTAAATCAGGAAGAACAGGAAGTTAATGAAAACGGTCAATTTCCTGGTGGAACAGTTGCTAACGGTGGCGGAGGAGATTTTCCAAGCGTTAGCGCAGGTAGCGTTACGGAGGGAAAGCCTCGTACTCGTGGGAGACCACCACTGAAAGCTAAGACTCCAGCATCACAACGACGAAGAGCAGCGGATCGATCTAAGTCAGTTCCAAAGTCAAAGGCGAGGCCCAAAAAACGTAAACGTGACGAAACTGATGGGGGTGAGGAATGGGAGGTATAATAAAATTTATTCTTTTGATAGAAATATTTTTAAAAAACTAGTTAACTGACCAAACATAATTTGAAAAATATTTTTTCTTACTTTGCTCAGGTTGAAAACATTCTTAATAAACGTGTCGCAGTTATTGGAGGGGCAATCGAATACCTGGTTAAATGGAAACATTACCCCATGGAGGGGGCGACGTGGGAGCCCCTTGAAAACGTAGCTGGATGTGTCCACGTTGATACGTTTGAAAATAGACTTCAGGTTAGTATTTTTTGTATTTTTTGTTACAAGTGAACATTTTTTAAAGTTAATTATAAGTATACACTCTCAATTAGAAAGGGCAGGGTCATTGTAACATTTATAATTGATTTTAATTTGAACAGGGAATGGCTGTTCCTCCTGTGCAAGTCTTTGTCGATGAGGAAATAAATCGAGACCAACAAAATGATGATGTGGCACTTGACGGCCATCAAGAGGAGAATGCGGTTCTCATTCCTCCAGAAGCCAATGAGGAAGAAAATCTTGATGTGGAGGTATTGCTTGTAATTCCTTACGTGCACCAACCCCAGCTTATGAATCCAGTTGCAGTTCAAAATCAGGATGAACACCTGCCCGCTGTACTTCCGAATGAGCTGGAGGAAGGTCAAGACGCTTATGATGGGGTTATCGGTCAACATGAGATGAACGAAGGTGATGCTGCCCTGGACAACTTCCAACTGGGACTTGCATTGGAAGAAGTGAATAGACGTGGGAGAGGCATATTCTACGAAAGCGTTTCCGACTTTGTTTACTCGGTTGTCTGCACGGCGGTAACAATCACTGGTATGCTAACTATTTCGGTAGTTTTATATGCTTTGTATGATAGCCACCTTTGAGAGTGTCTCATCATTAATTTTTAAAAAATGTTAAAAGAAGCTGCAAAAGTGGGTCACATGTAATTATGTATTATGTTATGTAGGAGCAAATTGATATCTATTTCTGTGTCACTTTAGTATTTTATTATTGTTTATGTTTTGTTTAATTGTTTGTCGATCTTTTATTTGAATATTTTTACTTTTTAACATTTAGTGTTAGTTAGCATGTTATTATCGTTGTATTTCAGTTGTGGTGTAGTAGAAGTGATGTTAGTAGATTTTTATGTTTACGTATTTATATAGTGAATATATAAATGTATAAAATCGGTAACAATTTTTAACTAGAGGTTTTAACCGTTTGTATGGACTTCTTAGTGTATGGTTGATGTATGCATAATCAGTGTAATTATGTATGTGAAAAAATTATTAAGTATTTAAAGCTGTTGTGACCTTTTGAAATGAAAACATATTCGCGTGATTGGTGATATGGGTTTTATTCTGGAAATCTGCCTTTCACACTTTCCATAAGAAGCGGAATTTTTACTATGCATCGGGTTGTCAATTATTTAACGACATACATAGACTAACATTCAACAGCATAGTATAAAGTTTATTATGTAATTTCGGTAATACATATCGTTTCAGATTTTTTCAACACAAATGATAAGCTACATTATATAAATATCTCTTTAGTAGATACCTAAAACTTTAGACGAAAGGTAGACGCTGCGGATGATTTTCTCGACTTTCCACTTTTAACGCTACTCGCCGATGATTTGAATCTCTTATTGTTGTTACTACTCTTCCTTTCAGGTAATTCCCTTCTGATACCTTTGCTTTTACCTTTTGGTGTAGATCCTGTCGAACCTCTGCCCTTTCCAAATGACTTTTTCGACGAAAGCGAGCCACTTGTTTTTGAACTTTTCCAGCTTCTCATAGAAAACTTTGAGCCTGATGATCTCATCGTCTTTCCAGAGACGTTGCTTCTCCCGGAGGATTTACTCTGGTTTTTCTTTTGGAGACTTTTCACAAACTCATCATCGTCTGAACCAGACATGTCGTCATCATCACCTTCCTCTTCGTCATCTTCGTCCTCATCTGAGGAATCACCAGGTGCAGACCGTTTTCTGGACTTTTTGGGATCCTCTGTATCAATGATTAGTTTTCCATCTTTGCTCATTTTGAAGGCTTCAGCTTTTTTAGCAGGTCTTTCATCTGTGGGAAGTAAAAACATGATCATTTATACACAACAGTACATTACTTTTAACTATGATTAGTAGTGTTTTCTGGGGTTTTGTATTCAACTTACTTATGAAAGATTTGGCAACGTCTGAAGGGCTCAGGAAGTCTACCACGCCTTCTTTCATGACGAGAGGCGTTTTATTACTCATCCTTACATCAATGTCCATATCCTCATCGTCACTCTCATCATGCCCCATATCCCCGTCATCATCTTGATTATCACCTCCCTTCTTGCTCTTCTCTTCCTTCTTCTTACTCTTCTCTCTCAACTTTTTACAAATATTTTTAATCCTATTCCTCATTTTTGGATCCTCCGCATCTATCACAATCGCCTTTACTCCTACAGCACCAAACACTTTGATCATCCGAGCTAGAAGTCTCGTGGAGTCCTTTTTCGGATACTTCAAGTCACTCACAACTTGTCCTAGTTGAGTAGCCAAAGGACCAAGGGCACCTTTGTACTGTTGCAAATTCAAGCAGAGGAACTGTATGCAATGTTTCCACACAACGGGGTCAGAATGATTGCGAAGATGGGCTATACTCATTTCCAGGAGTTCCTGCGATGGCGAGTCTGGAGAAAGATGAGTGTAGAGCATGAATGCGAATCGGAGTGTGCAAGAGACCATTAGCGGAATCGGGGAGGAGAGACCGACGCGTACAATATCGAAAACGGAGCTGATGTCTTGATGAGTTTCCTGTGCACAAAAGCATTAATCAAATTATTAATTATCAGATATAAAAAATTAAATTAGGTACATGGTACATTTTACTTTGGCACTTTGAAAATATTGACTCACTTTCAGGTGCTCACAAAATCGAGTAACGTACGCAGATGAGAGCTTCTTTGCTTTTGCATTGACACTCAGCATGTTTATGATAACCTCAGGTATAAAGTCCTTGAGCCATGCGGGATTCTGCAAACCGGAGTAATAAAATGACGATAACACATGATCTAAATAAAATGAGTTTTAAAAAATTGTTCTTAATCCCACTTACCAGCGCAGTTATCACTGAAATACATTCCAATCTTAGTGCCGCAGCATTAGATTTTGTCTCCGCCTTGGTCTGCTTCAAAGTTTCCAACAGCTTCATCAGCACTTCTTGACTGAGTGCCTTGTTCTTTGACAGACTTGTCATAATTCTGTATGCCCGTTTGCTATCCGCAGTTTTTGCCCATTTCTTGGTAGTTGAATCCAACAGTTTTTCCTGGAGCTCCTTCTCTTCTACGTGCAGTGCGAGAAAAGCGATCAGGTCAAAAACAGGGGAAGCCGCTTCATCCACTTCTGTACTAAACTTTGTTAGCGCCCTTGCCGCAAGTTCTGCAATAAAGGGAGGCTCGCAGTGTTCCAAATATTTTTGAATTGTGGTCCCAACAGCGTCACAGTGTCCAGGGAGGGATTCAGCTTCCGGTTTCGTTTTGATATACAGATTGAACAAAATTGGAAGATAATTTTTGCTATATTTTTGGGAGATTGCTTTGCACTGGGGCCATTCCACGAACTGACGAAGTGCTGCCAATGCTTGTAAACGAATTTGAGGTTTATCCACAATAACCTTTCCTAACAGTTCAGCAGGAAAGTTTTCTGGGTCCTTGGGATTCCTGCAGAAGCCGGCAAGGGAGGCCCAACCAACATCGACTTTCGTTTTTGTTCCAAGACCAGGAAGAATTTCCTTTTTCCAGAAGATGATTTCAGCGTTGTGGAGGTTTTCTTGGATTAAAGGTAAAATTACTAGCCAACGAGTCGCGGGGTCTACCGTAGTCCAGAGTGGATCCACACCAAAAGCCCTTATAAATTTGCCCATTGCAGGGAGAACGCCTTGTGCATGTCGAAGTGGAATTAGTTGCAGGAATACATCCTGTGCAGCGGTGCAGTACTGACTGGGCGACAAGCTGTCCAAAAGGGACTCCAGAATTTGTAGAGCAAACAGGTTCGGAGGAACAGTTAGCAAATTTTTTGACAGGACACGAAGCAATCTCTCTAGAATTGGCTGTCCAATCGACTCGGCAACAAGATGGGGAAAGAATTCTTTGAAAAGTTTGGCGACAGATATTCCATGACTGGTTATCCAAAGAGGACTGGAGGACTCGAGAGACGAAGACAGATAAGTCATGTCGAATTCTGAGGGTCCTTGCCGTAATCGAACGAGACCACACAGGATGCACCGCAACCAGAGAATGAATGAGTCTGTGTTTCTAGTGTCAGGTTGGAGTTCCCACAGAGCGACAATCAGTTTTGATGAGAGCTCATCTTGAGGATCGCACTCGGATATTGTGGTAAAATTTTCAAACACTTCGATGAAGAAACTAAAACCAATTTTCATTATACTGCTGTCGCCACTTGACATCACGCGAAGGACGCCTTCGAAAAGTTTCTTTGCACCAGGTTTAGAAATGCTGGTGACAGAAGTCCAAATGCTGAGCAAAAGGCTGAGGACGTCGGCGACCACTTTGGTGTCACATGTGGGGAAACAACTGAGTTGATCTAGTATCCATCCGAGGGTCAGTTTTGTGATTGACGTGCTGGAGGGGCTGCGCTGAGATACAAAACGTTTGACAGCAAAACGGGCTTTCTTGCGGACTCGAGGTCGCTCGTGAAGTGTGCATTTGAGAACAGTGTACAGGATTGCTTGGAGTTGTTTGTCTTCTTCCAAGTTGAGATGGTCTTGAACTCGAATTAATTTGAGGAGAGCTTCAATACATGTTCTTAACAGCAAATCATTGTTGTTCTCAGAGGCGTGGTTTAAAATTGTTCCAATTTTTGGGTAAATGTCGGTAAATCTCAGTTTCAAGACGGATGGTGATACTCGTGGCGTGATTATACATACTAGTGACATTACAGGTTGATATTGGTCAGGTTGACAGCTATCCAACAATGAGAGCTGAAGGAAAAAATAACAAAGCAATTGGCAATGTAAATCTAAAACAAACAAAGAGGAACACGTAAATTGTTTTAAAAATGTTTCAAATGATGTTACTTACAAAAGTGGCAAAAAATTCAGTCTCATTCAATTTCCCTCCAGCCCCACTGATGACATCAGAGGATGCTGCAAGGATACTCAGCATTTCTTTGTGGACCAGCGAATCTGAACGGAATTTCTTGAGAAACCTACAGGATCGCAAAATCGCAAACAACACGGATCGTTTTCATTTAAAATAATATATCGTTCAATTCATCAAACTTGATGATAATTTTATGCTGAAAACTTCACACAACATACCTATCAAACGCATTTGTAGAACATTTTGACCATGCCGATGACAGTGACTTTAGCGTAGAGATGGAATTCAACCCAGTTCCACAAGAAATATCAGAAATGCTCAGGCTATCGACCTCTGACGTTATATCTTCCTCCATGTCACTGCCGCCTTTAGACTGAATCGCAGCCACATTCTTTACGGTAAAAAGAGGGTTATCTATTATATAAATTAAATCAAAGAATGTCCATAGTCAATCAACAACACTCCAACTTCAGACACTTTGAATTTGCGGTAAAAGATTAAGGTTTGACATTTGGTACCATTAAATTGACAATGACAATTATTGGACTAAATCCCAAAACTGCTTACCGGAAACTGGATGCAGAAAATTAGATGACGCCTGATCCCTATACTTTGTCGTAGTTGGATTGGACACACAACTGTGACCCCTAGCCCATCGCTGACCTTTGGATGCGCCCTTGGCATGGCTCCTTGTACCGGGAGCCTTTCTTCCAGGCATTTTGAAACAACTCTTAATCAAACAGAGTTCCACTTACAGCAACGATATTCAACAATTTACGTCCTTCTTTTTAAATGCTAAACTGTTGTTGGTTCAAATCAAATATCAGATGTCAAAAATTAAACCCTGACCTGACAGAAAATCAAAAAATAGTGTTTGTTGTGTATGAGCACATGTTATTTGTGGAAAGCATGCTTGCTGTTCTCGTGCACCCAACACGATAAAAACATACATCTTAATTCACAGAAAGTCCTTGGCGCACTGTTTCAATATACCCCAAGTCAGCTTCTTATCATGTAGTACCACGTACTACGTACACATACCAATGTATACATTATACATTATACATTTAACAATTAATGGTGAACCTTACCTGGCTGGAACGGTTTTTGTGTAGTGTCTTTTTTATAATAAAAGTGAAAGAATAGATACAAGAAGATCACCAAATCCTCGAATTTGCGGTTTATACTGACTTTATTCATTAGCGTGACTCAATTTGTTTTATCTACACAAAAATTGAATTTGATAACTAAAACAACCAATTTCATCTTCTGGATACTACCCTCATATTCATATTTTCATCCTGTTTTCTCCGACTACTTATTCTTCGCAAGTGATCCACCACTTGGACCTCCTTGGGCTCCTATTTCCGCCTGAGTTCCATCAGCCTTCTCTGCAGCAACAATTTGAGGAGTAGCAGCAGCACCTCCACCAATCCCGCTAATAGCATCCATCAACCCCTTCCCCATCCCTCCCCTATTCTCTCCCACACTCTCCCTCCTCACCAGTCCAAACAATTCTCTCGGATCAACAACACCTCTTTTGCCCAACTTATCCAGTCGCCTCTGCCTCTCCGCATTCTTCCTCTTCTGCTTCTCCTTCGCAGCAGCCTCCGCTTCCGCAGTGAGATAAGCATTCCTCAACATATGCTTGATATCCTTAGCCAGCTTGTACATTTCCCTCACACTTATCCTAATATCCAGCAGTTGTCCAAGGGTATCCTCCGGTGTTATCTTGGCACTCCTATGCATATGCTTGCAAACCTGCAGATACAAATTTCTAATGGCCATCTTGATCTGTCCAATGATAAGCGTTCTTTGAGCAGCAGTTGTCTTGATTCTCAGCAAGTTATCCTCCAACCGGAGCACCTGTTCATGGAGGGAATTCTGGTAGTCCATCAACTCACTCAAAAAGTTTCTGTAGGCCAGCACCTCATTCGACTTCATCAGGATATCCCGCTCCAGAGCCTTCTGTCGCCTCTGGACACTCTCCCGAGTGGATTCTGTTCTGCCCAACAAATTATTTCGTGCCTCGGCCAAAACAGCGTACCGATCAATGATCTCACGAATGTCACCATATTCCCCTTGACTGGACTGCTTGCAGTTTTCAAGATAATGCTTGAAGATGGAGAACTTATCCAGCCTGTCATCCTGCTCCTTTTTGATTGCCTCGAGCTTATCCTTTTCTCTGTGGAGTCGCCTCAACTCACGTTCCTTCAGATCGCATTGCTCACGTTCACGAATTTGTGCCTGCTGAGCTCTGTCCCGTTTGGCGAAGGAGTCTTTGTAGTAGCCGTTGAATTTTGGAATGTTTTCTTGAACGAGACGGTGCTTTGCGATGGCAGCGTCCCAGCGTGCAGCGAGGCTCTTGCGTTCCTCATTCCAGGTGGAACGTGCTTTTACCAGATGGTTGTCCAGACATGCGAGCTCGTGGCGGAGAAGAGCAAATTCAGAGGCAGGTGCATAGAATACTTTAGATGCGGAGTAGAGACTTTTCAACCTGGAGATGAAGTATGCTTATTAATTTATAAAATTCAAAACTTCTCATACACGTTTAAAGTCAGTTGAAAGACACATTTAAAGATACTTACGGTTCGATCTTCTCCTCAAAGCGGTCAAAGTAATAGTCCCCGAGGGATTTCTGAAGGAGATTTGGGGCCTTGGTGGCCTTTTGTTGGTGAAGGGTGCTGGTCAAATTTGTGGTTGAAGTGGGCAACGGAATTGGATCCATGATTTTTGGGCGGCAGTAAAATGTCAAATGTACATTCGTGGGGAAATAACCGGAACACGAGCGTGTTCAGAAAACAGCTCATCGATCAGTGAACAAAGCTTGAATACGAATACACATAATTTTTAATTTTATCTCCCAGAATAAAACTAGAATATCGCAGCGAATTTATGCAAAATAATAATCATTAATTTTTAATTGTTGACAACGACGCTGCATGACATTCATTCTCTTGGCAATTTATATTACAGTTACAGATTATTACAGTATCTCTTGATGATACTAATCCCAACCACATCGGGTCAACAGTTCCAACGCATGAAGCATACATATTAGAAGAGATTTAAGTATAAAGTAAAGTATAGTATGCAATCAGAAATGATTAAATTAGACTTAATTAGTCGACGAAATAGTTCAACTTTTTTCTTTATTTTAATAACAATTTTATTGGTGTAAAAAAGTATACAGGCATCCGACAGCAAAACTATTTATACTATACTAATACAAGGAAACCTTAAATATGCTTAAATTATCCAACAAGTAAACAAAATATGACACTTCATGACTCACTTTTCTGAAAAAAAATTCAATTACACAACTCTTTAGAACTACAACAGGTAGAGGACAACAACAGCATTGGACTCAAAAATAAATTGTTAAGCTCCAACAGTAAATGAAAGTTTGCATCAAACTAAACCTCTGTACAAGCAATAAGTTAAGAAACAATGATTTCAAAAATTAATTTATACTCATGCTCAATCAATTCTATCCAATACTCCTTAACTACTCTCCACAATTCATTCCTCTCCTTCCTGCTGGTACTCCTCCCTTGTGACCTTGAACTGCATTTTCCTGATAACTTCCTTCTTCTTGTACTCTTCACTATTCACCATCACCTCTATATCCCAATTAATATTTTTGTAGTTGATGGAGTACCAAACAAGCACAATCTCCTTCAGTTTAGGAAAGTAGTCCCAAACAATTACTGGTCTAGAGCTTTCCTTCCATTTCCCTTCTTTCTCGTCCTCCTCCCCACCAACAACAGCTTCCTCTCCAAATATCTCCTGCACAATGCCCCTCCTGTACTTTTCCTTCATTTCATCCTCATTCCGAAAAAATCCCTGCTTTTGCATCAAAAGAATTTCAAGATCGCCCCGAATCGCCTTCAAAAACTCCCAAGATCCTTCGTATTCAGTAAACAGCTCAAGCTTCTTGACCGGAGGCATTCCAATCTTTGAAATCCATGGGAAATCGGATCCATAAGCGTTCACTTTCCTTTTTTGTTGACGATTTCCCGGAAAATCTATCTCGTTGTGAGAGTGCTGCTGCTGATGATAATGATCATTCCGATCCATTGACTTAAATGGATTTGCAGTGTTTCGTAGGGTTATAGTACCAAACTGATGTTCCGGATAGTTTCTCCCAAGCCACTTGAGGAAGCTTGAGAAGTCACTTGTCCTCCATTGCCAGTTGACCTTGACGATGATATCCTTCAACTCCTTGGCTTCTACTTGTTCGACAATTGGGAGGAGAAGAAGCGCCTTCAACTCTGCATCCTTTCCTTGGCACACACAATGATGAATTTCGTACTGGATCTTCTCCAAAGCAGGTGCCTGAAAAACGCCCATGGTTTTGAAATCATAGAGATTGCTGAACACACGCAATGATTTTATGGTGTGGCCATGCAGCCGCAGAAAGCGGGAAGGGAAGGTTGTGCTCCTAGTTTTAAACTTGGATTTTGAAGGATGTCCTTCCCCAATGGTGAGAATTTCTACCGACGACAGTTTGGAAAGTGATGGGAATCGAGTGAGGTCAGGATCCTTGACAGAGTAAATGCTGGATAATGCCTTTTCCACGTTGATGGTGTTGGTGAAGATGTCGAGGAACTGGAGATTGGGCAAGTTAATGAGACATTCGTGGACAATGATAGTAACAATTTCTTCAGCAAATTTCATGCCATGTTGGGGATCAACGCGTATGTCAAGAGAGACAGCGACGATTCGCGGGCCGAGCTTTTCGGCAAAGCGTGCCACAGCCTTCCAAAATACTTGGACTGTTAGTTTATCCATGTATTCTCTCCTCCAGTCTTCATAATCTGGATCAGTTGGAGAGCAAAGGCCGATCAAGAGGATGAATGGGATTGGGGAGGATGAGATGCTGTTGGAAGTATCAGGATTGGTCATCTCTTTTGTGAAACGACTGATTTTCTTGAGATCCGTTAGATAGATAGTTGGTGATAAGGTGGTATAGCAATTTATATCCAACCATTGTGCGTCCACGGCGTGCTTATAACTTTTACTGACCAGGCGAAGATTTAGCAAGTCGTTGGTGTTCAGGGAGCCAAAAACGTGCTTGATGACCTGAAATATTAATCAGTCGGTATTAGGTATTGCTTCTTAATTTGTTACACTTGCAAAATGGTTGATGAATGATAGATATATGATAACAAGTGCAAATATTACCTCAGGGAATAATTTTTCTGTCTTCTTATGACCCATTAGCTTCTCAAGCTCAGGTGACACCCGGATGAAACTCAACCAGTCCTTGGAACCCTCAATCTTCTCCTCGATAAAGAGCCACACCTATAGGACAAAAATTGTTTGTGTTTAAGTGATTGGTTATTTTTCTAAAATATTATGCAATTCCTTCAAAAACCTTGATTAATACAGAATCAAATTACCTTTTTAGGTAGTACATCCAAAACATGCCTTTTTGGTTTCAGTTCAATAGTTAAACTAGTATCGTTCTTGTACCCTGTCATCTGTTTGCAAGCATCCCCAAATTTCATCAAGAATGATAATAGCTCCGATGACGGCAGCTTCATGGTTGAGCCGGAGCCATTATCGTACAGATCCATAATCAAATTGATAACAAAGCAGACTACCCAAGTTATAGTATCAAATATAACACGCAAGGCATGTTTCCAAAATGGAGGTTTTATTCCACTTCCTCCCCCTTCTCTGCTAACATCACCTCCCCCAGAAACACCTTCAATCGCAAGTCTTTTAGGCATTGTGTTACTACAAACTAACTACAAACTATCAAAAATCAATCTTCTACGATCAACAAACACACCCACACAACCGCCGACAAACAAATTGCAAAACTTTTATTGGAAACAAAAGTAAAAAGAAGCAACAACAATTTAACTATTTTCAATGTTAACGACTTCGTTAAACCAAAAACGGTCCAATTACTAGCATAATATGATGATAACCACTTTAATATATAAATACAGTAAATGAGTTCCTAATTTTGACCCACACACCACACAACACACTAGCAAGAGAAAAAAACAAGGCAAGTTTCAAGCCAGCCAGTCAGCAGTGCTGAACAGTCAGTATGGCCCTGTCTTTCGACCCAAACGAACTTTGACGAACTAGAAAGCGCAATGACTTCAAAGATGCGTTTGCGTTAAAAAATTACAAGATTTTACGAGACTGGTAAAAATGGAACAACTCAAACTACAATACTACAAATGACCTTTCCGCAAAATTATAAGTTGGTCGGCACGAAATGAATTGAATGTGATTGCAGAAACAATGAGCAAGAGGGGACTAGGATTTGCTATTTATAATCGAGAAATGACGTTGAAATGAAAAAATTACGAAGTGACTCTATCATTTCATGCCCAATTTCATTTATTCAAATGTTGAATGTATGGTATGTACTAACTAAATCTTATTCTCATTACTGATCTAAAAAATGAGGGTGAAACGGTGAAAGTTACTGCAAATGTTGGATAATATAGGAATTCGGGGCTACAGGAGACGTCATTTATTATAATCATAATCAATTATTGAATAAATCTTTCAGGTCATCATGATAATAATATTTACTATTTAACAAAAACACAGAGATAGTTCACGATAAAGGTATAAGATAACTTTAGGTATACCATTAATGCAATACATGGATCATGGATGTGTAAAGCACGGAAAACATTACATAATATGAGTATTTATAAAGTCAAGAAAAGTAAATTTTAAGGCTTTTCGACTGTCCCTGCTGCTGCAGCATTGGTACTTCCCAACTGCATCTGCTCTTCAACATAATCAAGGACCAACTCTGGATCAAAGTCATCATGAGCAAAGATGGACGGGTCAGAGTTGGGATCCTCTAAATAGCCACGAATAACTTTCACACGGTCCTCTTTCTCCTTACTTTCTTCATTTTTCATGGACGAGGATCCACGAGGCTCCTTTTCTTCTACGGTTTCTTCTTCAGGAACAATCTTCAGCTTTCGTAAAGCTTCAGAAGGTGCAAGCTCCTATACTCAAGCACAAAGACAATACCTCATTTAAAACAGAAAATTAGATTAGATTTAATATTTAAGCCCACAAATGATCGACTTTACTTAAAACGAATGAAAATACTTGGAGCTCATTCTTCCTGAAGCAACCATCCACAATTTTCAACTCATCGGCAATTTTCAAAACATCAAAGCACAGTGCAATCGGTGTAGTACAATCGGCTGGCACTGGCTTATCGTAATTATCCAGCATTTCAAGAAAGCATTCAGCACCAGGTGAAAGCTCTTTTCCAAAGTAATCACCATCCAAACCTAAATTCTGTCCATTGTTATCTTCCTGTGCTGCCATGATAGTTCCCACTATAAGGACCTCTGACCTAATTTGTAGGTTGGTATCTATTAACGGCTATGGCTAATTAATCATTCTGACTGACAAAACTTTCCTACTGGCTTAAACAATAACGAATCAAAATGGAAAATAAAAAATGAATCAAATAATTGTTGTTATTAAATCCTTTTGATTTCATAAGTTTGGTTTAAAAAATTCGAAACTTTTAATTTA
Source organism: Willowsia buskii (assembly GCA_034700685.1). Lineage (NCBI taxonomy): Eukaryota > Metazoa > Arthropoda > Collembola > Entomobryomorpha > Entomobryidae > Willowsia > Willowsia buskii. The sequence continues at coordinate 23,438 of JAQIXW010000149.1, read as the reverse complement.
TAACCATACATTATTTGAGGCGGGGGCGGGAATGAAAATTCTGTTTAGCGATTGATCTGAACTTTTGCTTTTTTAAGATAAGGTAAAATGTCATGTCATGCTTTAAAAGCAATTTGAAAATATGTATGATATAATGTCGGGGTGGGTTTCAGGGTCGAGTTTAATCCTGACGGCAAGGTAGACGTGGTGGACGAAACACAATAATTTGCATTAATTTGATGAAATGAGGATTTAAGAATTAGATTTAATTTGCATAATGTTACATAATGCCAATTATAATTTCATAACTACATGGCGGCAGAACGCATATATCCTGAAATCACCCTCATTCTATAACTTTTTCTGCTTCACAATTCAACGTACTACTTAACGGCATAATAATTTTGGTGTATTTAAAACGAAATTCGGTGTTTATGTAAAAACAAGAGTTTTAGTGGCGCGAATTGTCCGACCGACGAATGGCTTGCAAAGAGTATGTTGTTGCATTTTCGAAAAGCAAATATTGCACCTTCAACCTTTGTCTGCTGAGGCATCAGGCATTCGACAAGCTCTGCTGAGCTTTTGTTTTGCATATTTACTAAAATTTTGGGATCGCATAATTTTGCTTAAATTTTCAAGTGATTAGTATGATGCATTAATTGATGGAGGTTGCGATTGTGTTAGGAAATATTAGATGGAGGTGACATATTTAAAAGCTATATAAAGGATCACTCAACAGCAAACCTGATTATTACACGAACAACGATTGATGACGGACGACGTTTCCAAATAACTCTGGAGAGATTTCACATTGTTACTGCTGTGTTCCTGGAAATCACAAAAATTGAACCAAGTAACACTTGCAAGCAGCATGTAAGTATTGAACATTTAATTTTAAAAAAATAATTAGGTATTGCTTAAAAGATAAATCTTTGAGCACTTTGAATTATAAAAATTTATTTGAAGACATTTTTTTTGCTTTGATTAGATATCCTTATCATCAATCTTGGAAAACTCGGTCTACATCAACAACCAAGTACCGCCACATTTGGGTCAGAATCCACTCCACTCAATCAGATAAAAAATGGAGGCCTTCATGAGGATCCTGAAAGATAAGCTTCTTCCCAAGAAGACTCAAGAATTGCCAACGTCTTCAAAGAGTCAAATAGAAGTAAGCATCGTTAGCCCCACTTATACAGCAGCTGCGAGATCCACTAGTGCATATAGTCTTCCCACAGCCCATGGGATTGGAGGCAACAGCATCTCCTCTGGAAACATCAGCTCTCCTTCAGCACCATCTTCAGGAGGAGGATCCTCTCCAGGGTTTCAATTCTCTCCCGAATTTCTTCGCAGTTATGAGACCCTTATGAAGACCAAAAGATTTATGGAGTTGGCTTATCAAGCCTATGACGGTAGGGACTACAAGACATCGGAGTATTACTGTCATCAGGCTAATCAAATAGATCCACCCAGCGCCAACACATTTTTGCTACTCTCTGCAATTTACTACAAGGCTGGAGAAATAGAAAAATGCACTGAAGCTTTGAAGCGGACCATCGAATTAAAACCGAATCTGCCCGAAGCTTATCTAAACCTTGCGAATATAGCCAGATCTAAAGGAATGCTGAAGGAATCCCTTGTATTTTTCCAGCACGTCATTCGCCTGAATCCGTCATTTGTGGAGGGATACATCTCATTTGGGTCAACTCTGGACGCAGTGGGGAGGAAGGAACAGGCCATACAAGCTTATGAAGTGGCTCTCTACTTGAAACCAAATCAGCTAAATGTGCAAACTGAGATTGGTAACGTTTATCGCTCATTGGGAAAATTTGAGAGGGCAGGGCTATGCTACATGGAGGTTTTAAAGAAGAAGCCGGATTACACGCCAGCGTTGTATGGTGCTGGCTGCGTTTTTAGCGACACTGGGGAAACTTTACTGGCCATGCAATTTTTTGAGAGGGCGACAATCTTTCAACCTCCAATTCTAAATGCGTGTGTTAGGCTTGGACAGTTGTACAAATCTGCAAAAATGTACGACAAGGCTGCTACCTCATATTTGCGAGCACTGGAGCTGAAACCGGAGAATCCTGCAATTCATGCCATACTTGCAAACGTCTTTCAAGAGAATGGAAAGCTGGACTTGGCTATTGAACACTATCGACAGGCCACTAAGCAGGATGAGAATTTCGCGGATGCGTACTGTGGCATGGGAGACTGTTATTGGAAGAAGGGGATGATCAATGCTGCAGAAATTTGCTACAGTCAGGTTTTAAGGCTTTCTCCGTATCATAAGGAAGCGCTCGAGAAAATGGTGCAACTGGGACGAGAAAAAGCTGATCAACTTTTGGCATGAGTGATAACGAAGTGGGAAGAAGAATAAAGCGTTGAGTGACTTGCTTGGGGAAAGTAAAAAAGAGAAAGTATCCCTGAACCTTACCTTGATTATTTTGTAGAGACACACGTATTGAATATCAAAAAGAAATTTTTAATGCCCTTCTGGCATAACTAAATGAATTTGCTGTCTACCATACCATAATATTATATGAACTGTAATTGCACATGGTTTATTATATTTAACAATGTCAAGTCAATAAAGAGATCATACTAAAATTACAATCGTATTTGAGTGGCAAGCGAGATGAGATTTTTTACAAGCATTCTCATTTTTATTTTACTTTTAGTTTTATTTAATAATGTATTTACAGCGAATGCATGATTCATTAACAACATGGGAGAAAGTTGACGCATAAAAAGTTTTCCAAATGAAAATTATCCAAATTATCGGTTCTCATTATAACTTTGACTTTGATCATACAAAATATGCAAATAAGTGTGAGCACATCATGGAACAACAATCAAAAATCCCACTTTTGCAAAATTCTATGTCTGAGATGTCATAGGTCATAAATACTCGCAATTCGCAATGCAACGTAGCAGAAACAGTAGAATCACTCTACATGCATGACAATGACATAAAGCCTTTTTTTCGTCGTGAAAATTCATTTCGACAGCATTTTACAATGGATTACAGAATAAATTTCTACTCCAATTTTTAAATAAATTGTTATCAGCAAAAACGGCAGTAATAATTAGTTATAACTGTAGAAATATTTGAAGGATAAGCAAATAGGTTCATACTTAAAGGTTTACATCGTTGATAATTCCTGTTAAGAGCATGTAGGTTAAAAATTTAAATATTAATCATTACTATGCTATGAATTTGTAATAAGTTGCATAATATTTTTTGCAGTTGTAACTGTTAATTACATTTTAATTTTTGTTTTTGCTACTGGCAAATTGAAAACTCGCGGAAATTAACATTTAAAATCATCCCCCATCTTTGAATAAAGAGTATTTAAGATTAAGACCCCGAAAACCGCAGTTATTCTCCGTAGGCACTTTACAGTGAGAAAGGTAATTTTTATAAACTAGTTAACAACGATAATAGCACAGATTATAAATCAGTCTTGAACTCAACATTAAAGAAATTCTTTGAATTACTGGTCTTAATTACAGTTAGCAGCATTGGTGGTGATTCCATTCCATTAGCAATGAGGAGAAATCAAAATCAACGACAGTATCGACAGCAGCAAAGGTTATTCCCTATGAACGCCGTTCCGTTCTCCAGCAGATTCGGAATTCCAGTTCGAGTTGCTCCCACAGTACCTTCAAGAACTGCTCCTGGATATTTTCTCCGATCATTTCCGCCTCCGGTCCAACAGGTAGCCAGACCCTCGGCGCCCATCAATCTCATTAAAGATTGGATGCGCAAGGCCAACCAAGCATACCAGGATAGTGACTTTAACAATGCAGAGTTGTTTTGCATGCAAGCTTACTCCCTGAATCCTTCCGACCCTGCAGTCCTTTTGGCTCTTGCCTGCGTTCATCTTCAGAAGGTCAGCTTCGGAAAATCCAATTTTTACTGCAACCTCGCCCTCAACGCGTCTCGAATGCCAATTCTTAATCCGAGTCTTGCGGAAGGCTGTTTCCACCTTGCCGAACTATTCGAAAAGAGGGGGATGCTGACTGATGCTTTGCGTCATTACCGATATGCTCTCAATCTCCAGCCCAACTATATACAGTGTTACGTCAACATGGGAAGAATCTACAAAGAACTTGGCGACAAGAACAACGCCATATCTGCTCTCCAAAGTGCTTTCACCTTGAATCCAAATCTGCACCAATTGAGTTTTGAATTGGGATCATTGTATTTGGATGAAGGCAAGCTATGGCTGGCCATTCATAACTTGGACGTGGCGACAAAATACCAGCCTGATCTATTGGAAGCACATTTGAACCTCGCGTATGCCCTCAAAGGTGTGAAATTCTGGAGTGAGGCGTTAGCTTCCTATTATCGCGCAATGAAAATAAATAAAAAACACGGGGTGTTTCGGGCGGGCGATGTACATTACGGTTTGGCGGAGATCTTTCATGAACAGGACGAATTAGACGCGGCTATTCGGCATTACGAAAAGGCGATTCAGTTCCAAAGCAAGAATACTCTTGATGCGTATTGTGGACTAGCCGAATGTCATCGGAGACAGAGAATGGTTCAAGATGCGGAAAAGTACTTCGCAAGATCCTAGAGCCATCGAAGGATTGGAGAAACTACAGAGGGAAGTAGGAGAAGCTGGTGGACAAGTCGAAGTAGACAGGAATTAGTTGGTTGTATTTTTTAAAAATACATTTTTATATGATACTTTATTTTATTTTATATTTTTTGTTGATAAATTACTATTAAATATTAAATAGTATTAACGATGTCGAATAACGTAGATTATATTATAGTATGTAAGTAGTAATGCTTAGTGTTTATCAATCAATCTCAATTAAATAAATACAAATTCACATTTTGTAGAACAATATAATATAATGTTAAAGTATTTACTTCTTCTTCATTCTCAAAATGCATTTTCTCAGCGTGCCCCCACATGAAAAACTCTGTTTGTTCACAAGAAGCATACGTATGTACTAGATGGTTAAATAGGTCTATAGATGAACGATAATATTTCATTCAGACTATGTCAAATGTCAGCATTACAAGTTTGCAAACCCCCTGCATCGACCGGCGCGACAAGGCAACTTCAAACGATCAAAATTGCTAATTTTCTACGTCAAATCAACTCTTTCAGTTAAGCTGCCTTATACGCGAGGTAATGGAAACGCAAAGGATTGAACATTCACTTGGGTTAATACGAATTACGGCTGCGGTGCCCATTTGCCATTGTTTGCATTTGTTTGCAAGTAGTTCATAAAAGCATCTGCTTACTTATTTACTTTTACGCATGTCAGAAAACATTAATGCATTTTTACTTTAATCCAATTCGGGTTCGACTGTTTTGTACTTTTATTCCCCGTTAAAAAATTTAATTGAAGGAGCATATATACGAATCGAAATCTGTGTTGCTGTCAAATTAGCGGAAGCTAAGTAATAAATGGCCTAAAACTTTACTTGAGGATTATCGTATTTGTTTGAGCCGATAAAGCCTTCTACTACGAAAGTAATATCTAAATTAAACTTAATCATTTAATTAACTACTGATAAGTACTGCTATTATAATTTCTAGAGTTGAAATTCAATAATTTTCTTTCCTTTTGTTCCTCAGAAAGTATTGATTTTGTCTGTTGAAATAATGGCTAATCCAAACGAAGTGGTCAATGGGTCATTTCAGGATGTGGAAGAAAATTCGAAATTGGTTCTCGCTATCGGTACTGAAGTTGTGGCAGTGCTGGAGGCCATTACCATTGAACATGATGAACATCCACCACCTCCACCAGAAATCATTGATATTTCGGGCAGGTAAAGTTGAACAGTTTGAATTGAGAAAGGATCTTTTAATAAAATCTCGTTAAAATCAGCGTCATGATTTGAGTTACTGTTACTTCAAAAATGTCTAATCCCGAGTATATTTTATTACTTTTCAGTGAAACTACTGAAACCCCCCCTCGCATTCCAGAGGAAGGCTATGAAACGGCAGACAGCAGTGAATGGAGTTCCCCTCCTCCTCCTCCTCCTCCTTCCTACCCTTCTAGGGTTGAAGTCGTTTATCACTTGTCAGCACAAGTTCAACTGACCTGTTTGGAAAAGGCGTTCGAAGACTACCAAAACGAGGAATATGACTCTGCAAACCGGTTTTGCAACGCCCTTCTGAAAATTGATCCCACAAACGTTCAAGTTCTTCTCCTCCTTTCGAGCATCCATTACCGTCAGGGTGAGCTAGACATGGCGTCCGAATTCTGTGGCAAGGCGCTTGAATTGAGTCCCCAGAATGCAGAAGCTTACTCCAACCTTGGCTGTATTTTTATGGCAATGGGAAAGACTCAGAATGCCCTGAAATGTCACCAAAACGCAATCGTCCTTGACCCCAAGTCCGTAGATTGTCTCCTTAATTTCGGTCATGCTTTGAAAATTGCGGGTGACAACAAAAAGGCCATGAACATTTACCGTGCAGCTCTGAAGATGAATCCTGATCTTCACAAAGCTTGGAACGATTTGGGGAATTTGTTCCTATCTGAAAAAGAACCAGGCAAGGCGGAAGCGTGTTATCTAAAAGCTACAGAGAAGAACCCAGAATTTGCGTTAGCATTTTATAATCTCGGATGCTTGCTTGCTGATCGCGGAGGAGACGAGGAGAAGCAGCAGGCCATCATCCATTTCCAGCAGGCATTTAAGCTACAGCCGAATCTATTGTCTTATCTATCTGGAAAGATGTCTCCAAATACTGATTGTAGTGTGGCTAGCAGCTTTTCAAAGGATCCGGAGACTTCACCAGCGCATCTAGTAGTACTGGAGAATTTGCAAGAATAAATGTAACGACATTTTATAGGAAGGGTAAGCAAAGCAAAGGAGAAAGAAAAGATAAAGATAAATTCTCGTCGAATGCGCATGATTGGATTCATACTATTTTATTACAGAAGAGTACCTGTAGAACCCTTATTATTATTATTTTTATATCTATACATACATAGATAAACGAATTAAACCTGTAAACTACGATAGCTCAGCCTTTAAATTAATTCTACACTTGACTGTGATAGTAAGAAGTAGAAATACAGAAATAATGTTATGCATTGTCGGTAAATAAAATAAACACATTAAAAGTAATAAATAAAGTAATACTCTAATGGGTACCTCATCTCTTCATTATATTACTCATAATCGTAATAACTCAAAACATGACTAGAATCATTAAACTTGAGATCGTTTAATCTTCTTGGGGCACATTGAGATTTCATGGAATTGTTGTGTGTATTTAACTTAAGACAATAATTACTACTAATTATAGTGCAGCATCAAATTAAGCAGTGATGAAACTCCCCTTCTGTTAAAATAATTATTATAATTACCGTCTGCACGCATGCAGCTCTCAAATTCAACCCTAACTTAGGAAATCGTTTTGTTTACCATTGGAACATGACTAGACGCAAAAAAAAAACAGCGAATTAGATACGTAACGTACTTGTTTTTTTTCCTAATATTTTATAGTCTGGTGAATTGCGGCTCTAGGGCAAAAAAATACAATTCCAGTATTGCTGCTATAAAATCATGAAAATGTTGAATGACAAGTCGTTGGAGAGGTAAATACTTGCAACGATATTTTTTATACAGCATGTTTGGCAAATTGTTTGTGTTTACCAGTGTACAGACTGGTTTTCGACTTGTAATATAAAGTAAAAATGCTTTCAGAAAGACCATTTTCTACTCAATTTGCATTTGACCGATTGAAACATTCAGCATTCAATAATTGGAATTGCGCCCATAAAAATATTTCCACTACATGATTCAAAATACAAAACCCAGAAACTATGTAGAAGAAAATTTTTCCAAGGTCATCATAAATACTCTTACGATTTCATATCTTAAAGAGCTGTTATAATTGTAAGCATGATTGCGTTTCCCCGATAATCACCAATAGATCTTTAAAATCTCTCATCTCAAATTAAAATTTGATTTTACTTCATCGATTGACGTTGAACAAATTAACTGTGTTTTCGAAAGGATTGTATTGCATTGCATGGAAAATAAAATTGCATGCTTTATTTATCTAGGTTTGCATTGTAAACGTATGTAGACAAGTAATTTCTTGATATTAGAACACGTAAATCGAAACTAAGTTGTTCAGCAACTTCATTACTTTGCATTTGAATGTATTTCATAAAACCAAAACAACATTATTTTCTCAAATTTTGGGGTTAAAGGACGAAACGTATATAGAGATTCCCTAACAATAATAGCAAAACAATACCATACCTTGTATTTTCAACAACTATTTTCCTTCTTGGTAATCATCATGGTCATTCTTCATTCAGTCATCATAAAGTCATAATTATTTAGATAGTTTATTCATACACAATATCAAACCATAGCAAATCCATAGCACAGCACAAGCCATGTAGGTACAAAGAAACATTAGACAAGGACTAAGGACTATCCAGGAGAACGTTGTTCTTGTTTTTCCACATCACACACAATCTATTATCTATTGTTGATTCCTCATAAAAAACTCTGCCAATTATATTCAATATGCGCACCTACTACTACTGGCTCCTTGTTCATGAGAATGAAAATATACAGATAATGATTAATCTACTACTATTGAAGATGCGAAACTGCTCTAAGATAATTATATATAAAACATACAGTAAAACCGTGCGAAAACCAGAGTTATTGAGCCATTTCTCGTCAGAATCTTTTCTCTGAAAGTCTGAAGAAGCCAAAGTTAACAGTTAATGAAATATTGCTTGGAGTGCAATAAACAACAAACTTTCCGTTGAGCTGGTGGCCATTATATTTGTCCTTATTGCCATATTTTTATTTTTGCTTTTGTAATAGCTTAACTGTTTGAGCAACTAAGGAAGGATAGATAAAAATAATGGAATTGGTTACCAAAAGATATAAAAGTACCAGTAGTAGGACACTTTTGTCACATCAAATTGTTTGGGTTTTTGTGCATCTAATAGCGTTAACATTTGCTGCTTCCTCGTTTGAGAAAGATACAACTTTAACGTACGGTCAAAAAGTTACTTTGGATAAGGTATTGGAAGTGTTTAAAACGTTTATCCAGATATTATTCAAGTTTTGAATTTTTATAATTAGACGGCAAAAAATCAATAAAATCATTTTTTATTGACAGTTCAAACAGAAAGTGATTGATAGACTACCCCATGATTATATGAAAACGAATCTGTACTTGATAAGATGGCTTAGAGGTAAAAATATCTTAACTATATTCATTTAAATTTATTACTGATTGGTTGTTGGCAGCTCCTAAATACTTTAGTAATATTTTTTTTTGCAGCAAGGAATTATAACATTGATCAAGCTGAGCAAATGCTGAATGAGGTTAGCTTTTATTATTTTACATTGCAATGAAAATTTATATTTTAATTAGCGTTTAGATAAATTTGCGACGCCTATAATATGTGAAATCGTTCATAATGAAAACGCAAAAACACTTTCGAATTTTTGTGTCTGCACCCCTGGAGCTCAAACAAAAGTTATGTCAAGTCACGGTCAAGATAACTTGCTAACGTGGCGTGATTCATGCTATTGTGATTTTTCAGAATTTAAAGTGGAGGCGTGAACAGAACATTGATGAGATTTTGAACGAAGAATGGTGAAATTATACATAACTATAGATCTGGAGCCTATCATGGCTTATCATGAGTTTATTGACAATCCGAAATAATTTCAATGTGCAATGGTGTGAGAAATATTTGTTTAAAATTCAAAACACAACGCTGCCTCTTTCCAACTATGTATTACTGTTTAATTGTAAAAAAAATAGTCAAAATACTATCAAATCAATAGATTCTTACTAGCAAAAGTGATGGGCATTAGGAATCCTAAAGATGATGGTGAAGAAGTCTTTTTTTGTGGAAATGAAAATAACGAAATATTTCACTGCATACTTACGTAAATAACACTCATTCTCTCCATATTTAGTTATTTTCGCATGAGTATTTGTATTGCTAATCTGCGTTATTTTGCTAGAATTCTGAATAAAAAGTTTCGTTTAGAGTTGACCACTTGTATGTCACAAGACATTTTTACTACAAAAATTGCCATTAAATGAAATACATAATTTCGGGTTCATAATAAATTTCCAATACCTGAGTTATTGGGATAGTTTCCAGATCTATAGTTATGTATACGTAGGTCCGCGTTTCAAGAGAAATATCCGTATTTTTTGGACACTTATGCAAAAGATGGAAAAATCAGTAAGCTTATTTCACTTTATTTGGTACCTGGCTAAAGTATGCATGCAATTTCTGAAATTTTCAACTTTTAAAAACATGAAATTCTCTTTTTCATAAGTTTTATTTCTGTTTATTTGAAAGTTCTGAGTGGAAATTTTGGAGACTGGGATATCAGGTGACTTATTAGGATTATCTTGGTGACTAATGGGAGGAAGTCTTAGTAAAAAGTTGACTTCCAGAAGTCAGCATTTCGTAGATTTTGAGTATAGCCGATTTCCGTAAGTCAACATTTTTATAAATACTTCCAATCATGTTACTTTTGTAGTCACCAAGATAATGCTGACATGCTATCACAGAGCTGCAGGAATAGCTGGTAGAATGCCACAACTGATTCGTTATTTGAACAAAATCATGGAAGATGCGTCAACTAGTGTCAGGTGAGATGCTAATTGTTATTACTACATAACATGTCAAACACGTGTGAGAGATGTAGAGTTTTTTTCACATAATATATTATTGCAATCCTCTAATTTTCATTGTTTTTTTCCTTATTTCTGATATTTAATAACATCCCGAATGGAAAAAACAGGAAAATGCAAGACCAAGGAAAAAATGTAAGCACATGGCAGGAATTTTTCATATTTGAGGCTTTTGAGAGTCTCGTTTCCAGATTAAAACCATGTCTATTTTTCATGGGAAGCAAAACTGGCATTTTTTATGAATTTTTTATCCATAAACACAGGTCTCACAATACGACTTCCTTATCAGTATGGATCACTACAATTTAGTGCAGCATGGATGCTTGTCGTGTATGTGAGCTTATTTTATTTTATGACGAATGTCAACAATTGAGCCTTCATCAGAAAATAATTGATGTGTTTTGAATTTTGATATTCTGTTGTTGCAGGCATGCCTTTTTACCTCGGATTAATAAACTCTTACGAAAATTATTATCCCCTTAATGCTGATCATATTATTTTAATTAACAGTAAGCAATCAGAGACTAAGTACATTGAAAGTTACACGTGTTTATGCATGTAAATAATGATTGTGTTTCATTCTACTCCTACACATTATGTGGAAACAGCACCTCCAATCTTTGAGCTGGTTCTCCAAGTTATTCGTCCCCTCATGAGTCCTACTACAAGGCAATCACTTCAAGTGTACGGGCAGGACAAAAGAGCTTGGAGGAAGGTTCTGTTGCAAATAGCGGATGAAAATCAGTTAGCACCTGAATATGGTGGAACGTTCAATCGACAAAATTAAAGGAGTTGAAGATAATGATAACTTTACTTATTGTGTTTGTTAATCAGCATTTTTATTTTCTAATAAATCATTCAATGTATTTATCCCATTTGTACTCAAGGTGTTACTGTTACATGACGTTTTTTTTTCAAAGAGTTATGTTTTATCTATTCCATCTCAATTCTCGTGTGCATGTTGTTGATGCTGGAAGTTCGGCTCAGGTACTAGTTGGGGTATAGTGAGATTTGTCATAATTAATAAATCTGTATTAAATCAGTTCAGCACAACAATGTGAAAGAAAACCAAAGTTGTCTAATAAAATACTTGGCTTCTCCATAAAACTGATAGGAAAAGAACAGAACGATTAAAACAACGGACAAGGAAGATAAATAAGCAATCAATCAATCAATCAATCAACACTTTAAAAAGCGACAGTGCTAACTGTTTTTACAAGTTAATGAATGATCGACCATTTATCTTAGACTTGAAATACATCGTTTTAAATGAGTGATTCATATTACAAAAGTGTTTTTCTGCTTAAAATTTAGTTTCTGTCATACAGTCAGTTAGGCTCTACGCAAAAGGTCTTTATTCCTAAAAATTCTGTATTTCAAAATCTTCATGCATATACATATTTATATGTATTTCACTACAAATTTTACCAAAATATTACTTGAAAGGGTCAAACACATAATTTCATTGTTCTTGTCCTATAAATGAGGCTAAATACAAGGCTACTCCGCTCGTGCACGCATAGGAAAGCAAATTCAATTAAAAAAACAAAATGAAATTAGGAAGCACTAGCGTGAGTACATTCTGGACTCTCCGGAAAACCGTCCTTGTGATCTTTTTGATAAAAGTTCTTGTGCAGTTCATACCACTAGCGTGCGCCGCTTCTGTTTCCTCGTCCGATGAAGACTTTGCTTTAACTTTTAGTCAAAAAGTCACTTTGGATAAGGTGTGTTCTTTTTACTCAAAATTCTTTGCTATATTAAGTTCTTCAAACAAAGTCCTTTGTGTGATGAATGAAATTAATTAAGATATAAGAAGTATTATTTGATTTTTTTTCTTCAGTTCAAAGAACTGATGAGCGACAGACTTCCCCATGATTATATGAAAACTGACCTGTACTTGGTACGATGGCTAAGAGGTACAAAAGCAAGATTTAATAAGTTGCTATTATAATTTTACTTTTTTTCTCAGTTTCTTAACACTTAAATTTATATCCGGAATTCATGAACATATATGGTACCGTAATTAAACGGTGAATCTTTGCCCATAGCAAAAAACTTTAATATTGAGCAAGCTGAGCAACTGATTAATGAGGTTGGTCAATGCCCTATAATTTTCTTTATTATGCAAAAAATGCATTCACATGGTTGGTAATTCTTGTATTGTGGTTTGACATGCATGTAACTTCCCATTTCCCACGCAGGATTTAAAATGGAGGCGAGACAGGAAGATGGATAGTATTTTGGAGGAGCAAGATGTATCCAGCTTTCCATATTTTATCGATACATTTGCTAAGAACGGAGAACCCAGTAAGTCTATGTTTATATAGTTTGTGCATTGTCCCATAATATTGAATTTGAAACAGAGCTTTCTCACAAGTCATAACAAATCTTTACAGCTCCATTGCGTACTTTCATACCAATCGTATGTCGAAACATTATAAGTTCTATTGTTTTCGTTGCTACACATAATGTAGTTATCACAGCAAATTTTGGGGATTATTGGAATCTTAGGCGAGCCGCCTTATCTGGTCGAATGCAACAAGCCATTCGTCAGTTTAGTAGAGCCTTTGAGAAAGCATCAACTATAATTAGAAAGCTGCAAAGGGAAGGAAAACGAGTAAGTATTTTCAGTTTCATTAACCATGGGTTAAATCCAGTAAATGGATACCTATAAAGTTTTACAGGACTACTTCTTAAAACTATCAATATATACACACAGGTCACAAAATTCCACTTTATTATCAATTTTGAAGGATATAGTATCATTTCGCACGGTTGTTTAGCATGTAAGTACCATCGAGAATATTGCAAACAAAAATAATTGTGAGTAAAATCAAACTATATGTATGTACATTCCACCCCCACATTTTCCTCATTTTGTACTTGCTTTTGCAGGCATGCCATTCTATCTCGCTATAACTGAGATCTCTGAGAATCACTACCCTGGCATGTTGCGCACTCTCATAACTTTCAACAGTTAGTGGGACAAGATTATCTAACAAAATTACCAGTATTAAAAAAGGTATAATATACCATTAAAAACGTATATTTTTCTTGATTTCACGAAAATAGCTCCACCTGCATTTGAAATGATTCTTCAAGTTATTCGTCCACTCATGAGTTCCAGGACAAGGCAAATTCTTCAGGTTTACGGGGAAGATAAAAGGATATGGAGAAAAGCGTTGTTGGAAATCGCTGATGAAAATCAGTTATCGCTAGAGTATGGTGGTAAGTTCGTTAGAGAGCAGGAATGAATGCATGTTTTCTCATTAAAAGTAGAGTTGCATAATCTGGCAAAATGAAAAAAAGTAGTTTGATAGGATGACGCAAATAGGGAATAATTCATTGCTTTTTTCCAGATTTAATTTTAGTTTTCCTCATACAAACGTAAGCTCTTGCTGTATATCATCCCATACTAATATATAATTATTGTTTGATTCTTATTTTATCAATAAGTAACTTACATTGTGTTAGATTATTAAAATTATAGAAAACAATTTGTGTAGGTCATGCATTGCATAGTATTATATTGTGGGAAAGTTGCTGCAGCTTACCATAAAATACAAACTGAACTGTAGAGATAACAAAAAGTCTCTCACCATTCACCAATAAATGTAAATAATAAAGGGCATGGGCATGAGTAAATAGTTTTTATTTATTTTTAAGCTTTAATCTTTCCTTTCAAAAGTTTGTTTTATTTTGAGCAATAAATCATTAAAAATGAATGAATATCAAGACAAGAAATTACATACAATACAAATCAGTTTACAAAGATTAGTTGGTGCGTACGACGGTTGAAAGTTAGTTTTACATAATATAGTACCAGCAGTTAAAGTGTTTATTGATCGTCTCTCTTCTTCTTCGCTGGAGTAGGTTCGCTCATCTCTGAATTCTCGCTAGACAATCTCTTCTGTCCACGAGCAATGACCTTGGCCAACTCTTTCTCGGCAGTCTTTAATGAATAACGTTTTGCCAATTGAGCAAGTTGCTCCGCATTGTCCCTGACACACACGCCCCCCAACATGTCATCCAAAAGCCCTAGGAGCAGGTCAAGATGCAAATCATAAGCAAGAATAGTCAGTTCTCCGAGCACCTGAGGATGAAACCAGTTATCCTTGAGTGTCCCGCAATAAATGTATGAGAGGACGACTTCCCAGGTTCCTGATGATATGTCATCAAACTGCAGTCTAGCTACTCCGCCGTCACCGGGTACCCACAAAAGACGCTGGAACACGGGGCATCTGGCTATGTAGCGTCACAAAAACGGGAATAAAAATTACTCGGAAATAAAAATAGTTAGCAATCAGCATACAATAACATTCCACTTACCTATGAGTAATTTTCTGTTGACTCCAAACACTGTTCCATCATTTGAAGCGATTTCGGCATCATTCTCAGAATTCAAGTCAATGTGCTGCAATTTGGTTCGAAATTCTTCCAGAGACTTTTGTGCAAACTCCTCAAACTTTTCTTTCAATGACTTCTGCGGGTGCGCGATAAATTCTGCCGGTTTGGCAGCTACTAATTTAAGCTTGATCTCGACAATCAGAGTACCATCAATCAATGGTAGATTGACATTCTGGTAATCGTCCATTAATGTGAAGGACATGCCGTGGTGATTAACTGGGAGGATATTCTCCTCAGGGCCTTAAATTCATAATTGTAAGATCAACCGTCATCAGAGTTCAAAAAATCGTTAAAATACGTTTGAAAAAAAATTTATATGCAATTTAAAAAATTACATACTTTCATGCTTGAATGCCGTCTTTTCTTCGGAGTCCTTGATTTCAATTTCATACCCAATGATGACTTCCTTCATGCAGTCAGGCTTTTGGACAAGCTTGATGAACGCTTCGATACCAGACTTCTTTTCAATCGTTGACTTCATCATGCCCAACATTCGGCGTTTCTCAATCACGGGGGTTTTTCTCAGACCTGCTTCCATCTTTACTGGAAGGTCAAGGCTCTTTCCTGCCTCAAAATGAAACTTTTGATTGTTCATCATATCCACTGATTTTATGACCGACCCGAAATTTGGGATTCTCCAACGAAAAGGGGATGTTTCTATTACAGCCTTAAATAGAGATATGATAAGTGAAATTTTTATTTTGTGGAAGAGCCTAGATTTGAAGCTTTACTGCAAACATTATCTGTGAGAGCTGCTTTACATTACGTATGCTTACCCCAGTTTCAACTTCTACTACCGGCAAGACATGGATGCTCGAGGTGCAAGTGGTGACAAGAGAAGTCATTTTGGATTATCAAACTTTTTAGCATATAATCGTCCGTAATTTGAATTCGATGAATTAAGTAAGCGTTGCAAGTTGCAAGATGTTCTGAACAAAATCATCCGCACGGATCAACTCTTGTATAGACTGTGCATCAAATCATGCAAAAAAAGAATTTGATGATTTTGTACAAATGAGTACATTTTTTATGCGGACTGACTGTTTCCAAGTGCATTTATCTACTTTGACAAAATACGAACCGAACCTCATGATGACATGATGATATGAGAAAAGCGGAATATTTTATTGAAAATCATAAGGTATATAAATAATAATTGAAAAAGACAAAAAAATGTATAAATAAGATTGGAGTACATGGATAAAACAATTATTTAAAAAAATTCATTTCTCTTAGAATCTAACAACAAACCATTGTATGTCAACATTTTAAACTTTCCATATATATTTTTTTTAACTCTCTAATCTCTATATTTGATGCATAAACTTCATTTAAAAAGTGAGTGACATTATGTACAATTATCATACAAGTTACAAACTTGATAAACTCGCATTACTCTCTTGAAATCTCTCGACTTGCTCATCCTCTGTCGTTTCTATTCCTTTTCATAGTCCAGAGCGAGATCATCCAAAGTTTCCGCATTATTCATTATGAAATCGGAAATTGCCTTTTCAGCTCTCTTCATATTCAACTTCTTCGCTAAGACGAGCAGGTCCTTGGAATTCGTTTTTGTACAAAAAGATCCAAGAGCACCATCCAGAAATTCGGACAAAACGTTCAACTCATATTTATGAGCAGCGTAGGCCAGCTCCGGGAGTATATTTGGTTCCCTCCAACTATCGAGCAAAAATCCAGTGAGCATGTAGTGCAGAAGAACGTCCATAGTTTTGGAGGTAACGTCTTCCAAAACGACTACCCCAGTTGCAGCCTCCATCATTTCCGTTTGGAACATGCGGAGGAAGACGTCACTCCGAGCTGTAATTGTTTAAAGTGAATGATTAATAATCATTGATTATCATTGAGTTGCGGTAATTATGTACTTTTAATGTAAATAGTTTTTGAGCTTTAGTACCTGCGAGAACTCCACGATTTGATTCAACCTCGAAATCGTCTTTGGAAATGATGTAGGTCCCCACATTGGAGGAATTAGTAGATTGCAGAGTTCCTGTCACCTCGCCAATCTTTGCAAGGTCCTGACTCAGCTTTCGCATAGACTTTTTCTCAAACTCTGCAAACTTCTCATAGACATTTTGACCACGGGGGTTGGCAGTGTAGAAAAGCGTCAAGTTGACTTCCATCAGAAGTGTTCCGTCTTTATCAAGCATGTGCAGCTCCTCAAACTTGGCATCTTGCTCAACAATACGGAATCCCAAGCCTTCGGATCTTCCACAAAAACCACTCATATTGCAAGGATGCTCTGTAAAGAGGGAAATTTAACAAATTATTTTTGAACTTTGGATAATTAAATTTTATAAATGCAGAAATTTCTTTTAAATATACCTTTCTTGATAAGAAGTGATTCATCGTTAGATCCCTTGACTGTTACCTCTAAGGAAATGATGACGTCCTTATGTTGAGGCTTCCTAACCAGTGTCAATAAACCAGAAATATAGTTCCGATTTTCTTCTTTATCAGCTTCAATGCACAAACAAAGTTGCCATTTGGTTGGAATCACGATTTTGTTTCCAAACTCAAATGCTACCTTTTGAGGAGTTACTAGTTCCATGGACTTGCACATCATTTCAAAATTCTCGATTTTCCAGATGAACGACGTGTCTTCAGTTTTTGCCTGTAATTAAAAAAATTAAAAATTGAAACTGATCTAGCAAGTAATTGTATGCATCATTATATAAACTTATATAAACTGTAGTAGCACAGTGATATCTATGGGCAAGATAATTAATGCTAAAATTACCCCTCCACAAAATACGGGTTTCTCTGCTGTGGAATTCGGGTTGACGTTGGGGCCCACTTGCCCTTGGGAAGATGACGCCGACATGACGAGATTTTGCAAACTTTCCTTTAGGCAAAAACTCGAATAAGTTAAGCTACAAACCTTTAACCTTTCTTGCCTAAAAAACGTTTTGAAACTCTTTCTGCAAGTGTTTGAGTCTTCGGAATCGGAAAGTTTCTTCCAAGTTGAGCTGGAGGCTAGTTGGTTAGAAATTGACGGAGTCCACCGTGTGTCTGATGACATGGCTTCAATTTTCTTGTCCTTTTATAGTGTTTGTGTTAGCTACCTACTATCGTCTCAGGTGGAAAGAAAACTGTACATAGGTACTTTGATTCAAATCAGGTGCAAAGTTGAAAATATACAATATTTCATGAAATTAATTGAGATTGAGAAAATGCATAACATCATAAAATCACAAAGATGTACATACACTGATTTGATTAATACTACTTGATATACATATAATGTAGGTCAACCATATCAGCGTCATGTAAATTCGTTCAAAACAAATTTGTTCCATGGTTCATTGTCATTTTGTCCAAAAATTTGCATACTGTGATTTTTTAAAGAGAACTTTCCATATTTGGCAGAAAACACTAGTTTATCATGAATATTTGAATCCCTAATTGTGACCATATCGCACGAATAATATATATGATAGTGGGTCATTCATTATCTGTTAAAGTTCCATGCGAGATTTCCTTAATGTGAAAAAATCAAACAAAGTGTAGCAGTATTTATAGTAAATGCGGATGCAAAAACAACCATTAATCAAATGTCAACTAGAATTTCATTAATTTAGTGATTCAAAAGATATGCTTTTATTTTATTTCATTTTTTATTTTTCATATTTACAAGGTCAGCATGAGAAGAATTCATATAAAATCAACCAATAAAAAGTATATATACACAGCCTTTTTTCTCAATCATACCAAAACACAAAAAAAAACTCATTAAAAATTCATCAGAAAGGCTTGCTAAAAATTTCTGTCATAAATTTAAACTAAAATTTGCTGTAATTACATCATTATTGTACAATAAACAACTCTTCAATTCAATCCGTTATTCTAACTCCACCATGATATGTTCCAAAGCTGGATTACTTTTGATGTGCTGAAACAAGCTTTTCTCAGCCTTCTCCAACTCCAGCTCCTGCGCAAGAATAGCCAATTGCCTCACATTTTGGTCTTGGCAAACGCTTCCCATCACATCATCAAGAAATTCCAGTAAACTCTTCAGCTCGTATTCGTGAGCAGCTCTTGTCAACTCCTCGAGCACTTCAACAGATTTCCAGTCATCCAGGAGAGTTCCAGTGTTGATGTAATGGATCAACACGTTGAGTGTCATAGATGATAATTCATCAAAATGAACTTTATTACGATAATCCTTTCTTCGAGACTGATTCTCAATTTCTTTCTTTAGTTTAAAACATCGTGCTGAAATAAAAAAGTTAAAAGTTAGTCATTTTAATGTATATATTTTTTTAATTAGATTTTTGCATTGATATTTTGCACTCACACGAGATTAATCCTCTATTCACAACAAACTCAACACCATTACTTGAAACCAGCTTGGTGACTTCATCTGCCTTACGATTTGTCAAAACCTTAAGTTTGTCATATAGCTGGTCTTGCAACTCTTGCATGGACTTGGATTCGAAGAGTATGAGCTTGCTGGCAAGATCCACGCTGGGTTGTATGACTTCATAGATCTTAAAGTTGACGTCAATGATAAGTTTGCCATCGTTGGTGAGTGGTAAATCTTTCACTGCAATGGTTCTCTCGGCACGAATCATTCCCCAGCCCACATGCCGTATTGAAAAATTGGAAAGCTTGATTGCTTCCTCTGAAAAACAATGCAAAAGTTAGAAATTAGGATTTCTGTTAAAACAATAATTCTGATCGATTTTTGTGCTTGAAAACTAATATTTCTGCGTAGGTACTTACTTTTTTCCACGAGAACAACAGGCGAATCTGACCCTGTCAAAATTACCTCATATGAAACATTAGCCTGCTTCATTTTTTTAGGTTTCTTCAACAACTTGAAGTAAATGCCCAAGTGCTTCTCCTGATCATCACCATCTCCAACAGATTTCATCACCAAACTTCCTTCCCATTTTGTCACTTGTCCAATGCCACTGCCAACCTCGAACTGGATCTTTTGATCAGACATGAAGTTAGGGGACTGTTGGACCACTTCGAAATTGTTGATTTCCCATTTGAAACTTTTCTCGTCACAGTATACCTATAAGTTATCGAATTTAAAAACGCATTTTGATTAGTGCTAATTTTAAGAAAATTTTATATGAATACTAGAACAAGCAAGAGTAAGAATGCAAGAGGGAGAGAAGTGTAAAGAATGTTTTCAAGCTCACCCCACTAGTGTAAACCGGCTTTCCATCGGCTAAACTGTTGGAAGAGGGTTCTGATGCCGACATTTTCGAGTTTGTGTATAAAAAACACAGATAGTGACAATGACAATCAATGATTTTTAAAAATCGCCGATTTGCTTCAAGGATTTTCATCAACAATGTTTACAGTGTTGAACTCACAACAAGGTTGCAAAGCCACTTTATTTTTTAAATGACAAAAGAAACCTCTCTGGGTATCTAAATGGGAGTTTGCAGAAGTAAGTGAATCAATGAGAAAAATCAGAGATATGCTTAACTGCAGTCTAAATGACAAGCTAAGGGCCGTCGAACAATTTGAACTGATGAAAATGTTGAAGATTTTCGCTCCTTTTATGCGATTCAGCTTTCCCGTAGACAATGACTATTTAAATATTAAGCCAGTCATAATCTAATCTATTCCAACTGAACTAGAAATCTAAAAATTTAAACCTTTTGAGTAAATTTCATGCTAACGACTCATATTTCATATGGGATGCATAGGTTTTTGCCAGAATGTGATTTCAATATTTGGATGTGCACAAGTTGGAACTTAAAATGTGTATATTATACCATTATCTTATTAATATTAAAATTAAATAATAATGCAAACGAAAGTGTTATTGTAGCTTGGAAATATCCTGTCTTTGGAGAATGGAGAATACAATACAATTTATTGACGGATGAATTTTATTTGTTTTGGGGCTAGTTAAGACTGAGCTCACATGAATGATTACATTTTAGCCTAATATTTTATTACATGCTCCTATTCAAAGTAAGCTATAATTATAATTGAAATTCAACAATTAAAATATATAATATACGTATACATTCCATTTTATATCTGTATTAAGCTTTTGTATTGTTGTAATTTATAAAGCAGCTTTCAAATTGATCCTTGCACGAGAAAGATCCTTCTCCAGCTCGAAACTGAAGGAGCACAAACAGGTACGTGGTAATAATAGTGGCCGCCTGTAAATGCAAAAATATAAGCATAAATAAATAATCGCCCATTAGCCCAAGAACTGCGGTATAATGAGATTGAAATTAAGTGTTCATTTACTCACAGAAATCAAAGTATGGTAGCTGATTGCAATGCAGTTAAGAGGGCAAATGGAAGGTGGACTTGAAACTGCCTTTGTGTAGTGCATCATAATCTATTATTGCGAATCATAAAATTTTCATCGAAAAATTATAGTAACATGTAATTATTTCCACGAACAGATGTATGTAAATTAGTTTGTCATAAAAAAGCAATTTCCTAAGCATGTACCTTTAGACTTTCATCTTTGTTGAAACTTATATTAGAATTTCGCAGATGAATTATAGTTTTTTGTGCCTAATTGATCACATGAAAAAGTATAATATTCATAAATATGCATTTTTTTAAACTCTTAAATTATACCTAATATAAAATGCAGGATTCAAAACACATCTTACCGTGATAGTCATAGTGGTTGCGTTATGACACAGGAAACCCAAAGTAATACAATGAACCGAAGTAAGAGGAATGGCCATAAATACAACCCACCAAATATTAAATCCGATATTCACACAAATCATGAAACCATAACCCGTAATCAACACCAATGACACTGCCATGCATCCCAGCAATTGAACCCCAAACACTCGATTGTACTTTACCACAAGTTTTTCCAATTTACTATACAATTCAAATAGGTCATTAATACTGTATTTTCGATTTCCCTCTGAAATTAGTACCAAATCATGCTGAAACGTCTCACATGCAAATGTTTTTGAGATTGACTTCAAAACGAGAAATCCTCCTTTGAATACACTAATTATAGATGAAATGTAATAGAGGAAGCTTAGCTTGGGTATTGTGAGAAAGCACTGACCAAGTGTGCAAACAATGACCAATCCAAATTTCCTCCAAACGCTGGACACAGTTGGACAAAATAGGCGAGACATATGGAGTATGTTTGCTGATAATTCGAAAATGAAACCGAGAGTTAGTAAAACTAGGCCAGTTTTTCGAACGATTCGTGTCTCCCGTTCTATGTAATCCCAAGGGGAGGAGTGACGCGGTATTATCTTATCGGCTTGATTTATAATACATTCAAACACTTTATTCAAATTAGCTTGAAATTTAATTGTTGATCTGCGAATCGCCAAGGAATATAATGTCATTAGCTTGTCGACCAAAAGGATGAAGCCGGTGGCAAACGAGGATGCATAGTTTTCGGTACTGGTTAAGCCGCCCATGATATCATTTACAATTTCTTCTTTGTAAAGAAAGTAATAAATTATAAATATGAAATTCGAAAGGAAACAAAGTGCTGTGATTATTGTTGGACATCCTGTCCATGCAAATGTGTACTCATTGTTTAGATTTAGTGAGAAAGGGAAGCCACCCAAACACTGGGAGATTTTTGTGGGTAGGAAAAGCATTCGTCGGAGTTTTTGACGAATGCAAGAGTTTTTTAGGATGAAATAATTTTCAGTTCTCATTTTGAAGGATTTTAAAGTAAAAGTTTTTTTGACAAAAAACATGAACTAGAAACAAGCTAGATGCTTTTTTAATGTAAGAAGAAACAGTAGTATTGGTATAGTGGTATTGTGAAGATAGAGCAATCTAATTTGCGGATGAATACATTTTTTCTTGATATCAATTTCTTAATTGTTTGTGTGGAAGTAATGAAAGTAATTTTATTAGGATACAGATGAGTTTATGAAGTCGAAAAAATAAGAGCAAAGCTTCTCTCGCTCATTTGTTTGGTTTTCGTTTTCCGGTCTTGTGAGGAGGAAGTTGACAGAAAAAGACCGTTTGCATGTGGACATTGTTTCTGTTTGTAAATAAACATGTTTATTCGGCTAATTACTACAATGCTGACCCAATATGTTAGCAATGCAAACAATGATTAATTAGGTAGTTTTATTTGTTTGTATAATGCGACCACATGTATTATGTCGTCAATTTTAATTTTATACCCATATTAACGAATAATATTGATATTTTAGGCCCACTCATTCCATAATAATGATCATGCAATGCATGCGTCAAGCCAATATTTTATTTTGCGCAGTACCTATTATATTATTTATTTGCATTAATGCGGAAACAATAGCACAACTATCAAATGTACTAAGAAATAATTATTATCATATATATACTTGTGCTATCAAATGTCGCGCGCACGGTCAAGACTCCCTGACAGTCTGCATATGCATG